>VZRF01002608.1:1096870-1186741 GCA_013396875.1 Vireo altiloquus | reverse complement strand
CCACGGCGCCCAGGGGTGGCCGGGGGTGGGGGCGAAGTTTGAGGGGAGGAATTGGGCCTTCCCGGGGTAGCGGGGTGGGGGAGAGCCTGAACGTCCTGCTCTCTTCCAGGTAAGAAGATGGCAGGGCGAAGGGAAGAGGGCTGGTCTCCTTAGGGGAGTCAGAGGAAAAGGCTGCATGTCTCTCTCCCCCACCGAGGAGGTGGCAGCGAGAGAAAAGGGTTGGGTGGAGAAAGGTAGGGAGGGCAAGAATGTCCCCGGCCACCTTGTGTCGTGTAGGAAGGGACTGAGAGGCAGGGAAGGGATGCAGACCCTCCCAGGCAGAAGAGTGGGCATGGCAGACCTGGCTTCTCATCACACGAGATAATAGAGGTGGGCAGAGGGAGGAATTAAAATAATTTTCCAGGGCAAGCAAAGCAGTAAGGAAAAGAGGAGCTGAGTTTGGCAGCCCGCTGGCTTGGATCGACCACAGCAGGAAAGGTGGGAGCAGAGGAAAGGAAGATGGCAGGGAAGGGTTAACACGGGGTGAGGTGTGTCTGGGAGAGATGGAGATGGGCATGCAGTCTCCTGTCCTTCGGGGGGCTGCGAGATTTCTGGGGTGAGGAGAGCTGGTGGTGCGTGGCCACAGGTTCCCACTGCAGGGGTGGAGGCTTAAAAAGGGATTTGGCTGTGAAAGTGCAGAGCTGGAATTTATGGACCAGTGTTTTCCAGATAGGGGCTGCAAGCTGACCTCCTCTGGGGATGACGAGGAGAGGATTCCAAGGCCAGCTTGGTGCTGTTGGTAGATGGCACTGGGCGGATAGGTGGCATGCATCTTTATTCGAGTGAAGTAGAGAAATTACCACATCTCCCAATGAGGCTTAACACAGTGAAAGGTGAAAACCTCTTCATTCCTTCTTTACACACAAGTTTTGTGAACAGGGATGAAAACTAGGTGGAAAGGATTCTGAATGCTTTCATTTTGGCTGGATAGCTGTGACAACAAGGTTGATGCATATGCTTTCAGTTTGCAAGAAATGGTTTGCTCTCCTCACTGTTGTATCGTTAGTGCCTTGAATCTTTAGCAGCTGAGAACTTCCTTCAGTTCATGAAAGCCGTTCACCTTCATCAGCGTGAGAAAATACAGCTCGGTCTCCCTCCATTATGTAGAAGAGAGCTGAATCCTTCCGTGTTACAATTCGTGCTCATGGGGGACAAAGTAACAATTTGTGTGACAGGGATAGGGTTTCTAGTTCTCTTGCGTATTTTTTGAGGCTTTAAGAAGTAGCCTTAAAAAGTTACTCTCCTCTCTCAGGAGAACTAGGCCCGTTAGTCCTTAGAGCTCACTGCAACTGTTTTTAAACCTGGATCATTCGACACCAAGTTCCCAGTTGGCAGGTGTGAGGTAAAAATAATCATTTCACCTTGTTTTACATGTAATCATTTGTATGCAGTTATAAATATGTTTATAATTCAAGGCAGAATATTAATATTCCATCATTTTTGAGCAAAATCTGGGTTTTTATCTTATCTCTGAATTTTAACTTCTTGTTGCACAGATCAACTTTTTGTTAGTTTCACAATGTAAATATTTTAAAATCAATAATTATTCCTATATTAGACTTTGTGGACTGTTAAAGAAAGAGTAGCAATTAGTAGCTTTTGGGTTTAGTAGTTTCTACACAGCCTCAACACCTGGTACCTGTAACTGATAATGACTTTTTCATTCTTCCCACATCTGTCAGATGAGGCTTCCAAAGTGCCATGGACTTCAATGCCCAGATTGTGTAAACCAAAGAATGAAAATTACTACACATGTTCTTGAATGTTAACCTATTCAGGGATCGGTGTGGCAGGCCCTTGGCACATGGAGAAGTTAGTGGGAAGTAAGGTAGGATGTCAACTTAGGTATCAACAGCTCTGTGGCTGATGGCCATTGTGAACTCGCTAACTTTAAAGTAAATACGAAGGAGCTTTCTTCCTTTACCTGTTAGTGAATAAGCTGCATCAATTTACTTTGCATTTAGAAGATGACGAGGGCAGGCACCTAGGTAGTTACAGTACATCTGTGCTGGTTTACTTTTTGCCAGCTTGCTTGTTTGTATTTAACCAAACAGTTTTATTTATACAACTTTATGCTGCTAAATCATGCCACTCAGAGTAAGGCTATCATTTTTACTGTAAAAAGAAGTGAAATTTGAAATCTTACACTTCCTCAAGAATTTTGAGGAATCTCAGCACCTTCTCATTTCACGTGAGCTTGCTAAATGCTCCTGAAGATTAGTCCAAGAATTCAGTCAGGGAAAAATGGTGATGAAAGCAGAGTGTGGTTTTTAAAAAGTGTTCTTAGTGGTGTTATCTAAAAGATGGATGGTTTGAGCCACTATTGAGAGACTATAGAGACCCTAAACCAGGCAGTTTTCATTTGTTTCCTTTTATGAGTGAGATAAGTTAATGATGCAGGCAGATAGGCAGTAAAAGATTGACATGCTGCTTTAAAATTGCCTTTTTTGTGGAACCCACTTTTTTGTGGAACTTACTACTCACCCAGTACTTACTTAAATGTGCCAAATGCACATTTGTTCTCACTTGGTTTACAGGGTTAGTTTTAAGTTTGGTTTTTTGTTGTTTTTTTTTTTTTAATGTATCTTACAATAAAAATATTCTCTATATTTATGGTATGTGTATCCTCCAGACACTTCAAAAGTACAGGTAAGCTGAACAATTATATATTTTATGAGTTCAGATTCTTTACAGTGCTTTTTTTTCCTTCTATATCAGTCTTGTAGAAAGAAGTGCCCAAATACCTGCATCATTATATTTCTTTGATACTTTTCATGCATTTTAGGATGGAGTCAAATGGCTTATCCTATTCATCACTGGATTGCAGTGTTCTCCTTCTTTCCACCATTATATATGGACAGAATTCTCAGTAATGCTTCGTACTTGTGTTTAGAAATCATCCAGTTGAAATATTTCTGTGTTTAACTGCAGTTTGCTAACCCTTCACACTCAGATTCTTTCCTACCCCATATAATTTTGTCAATACTTTATATTCTTCCACCAACTTATTCAGACTCGTCCTGTTAATGGTCTTGGCTCTATCAAACCTTGGAGCTGTGAGCTTAATGAGGACTTGGAAATCTCACAGTTACCTGGGCTCCCATAGTGTCCTCATTCTATTTTCCAGTGTTCTTCCTGTAGTCTGAAGTTGTGCCTCAGGAATGCAGGGTATCCGTGTACACAGGAATGGGTGATGGGGAAACCAGCTTTTTATTTAGTCAAACCTTCAAGAATTGATAATTAGCATTATTATAGTGTTGAAGTAGTCTCCTTCCCTTTCAGCAAAAGAAAAAAGAAAAACGCTAAAAAGTGATTATTTTGCTGATAAAACAGCAACTGAAAAGCATTTGCAGCTTTTTCTTTGGCTGAAGGAATAGCAAGATTCTCATATTTAATCTAGCTAACCAGATCATAAATGTGAGAGTGAGCTGGACAAAAGTCAGACAGGTCGAACACACAACTTTCTTATTTACAGTAGTGCAGGGAGGAGAGATAATTTTTTAAGCAATATTTCTTTTTTAGAAGTGTTACAGGAAAAAAGTATAATGTGGTTTACAATGACCATGTTTCTGAGTAACTGCAGTATTGAAAACTTGCAGAAGACCAATTCTAAATCATTTTTAACAGCGTGGTTAATGAAGATTTATCTTGACTTTAGAAACACTACAACCTTAGGAATACTTTCAAAATGTGTACGTAATAGAATTCACATGGATACTCTGCTACCTCTTAGAGTAAGCTTTAGTGATCAAGTAAAAGGCTACTTTTGGAAGCACCTTGGATCCAAGTTCCACTTTCAGTGCTGACTTTACGTTCACTTTCTAAGCTGCAAGAAAAATGTTACAAAGTAGGAAGTATTTTTTTCAAAGTCAGACTTCAGCAAAAATACATTGGTAAGATATGGCATCTGGCAGCAAGTAGATGTGTTGAAATCTTCAACTTCATTCATACAGATTACCCAGGTGCTGCCAAATACTAGTATCTTTAGGCTGGCAGTGTACATGCGTCTTTCTCTTTGTAAGCTATATATTTTTGTTTTAATCTTAAATCAACAGTCAGAATTTGCAGGAAGATGGAAAAATGTTCCCATCCTTTTTCTGGAGACAAATAGCAATTTTGACTTTGTTCTTTATCTGAGTTGTATTAGAAAATGTAACTCTGGTTACCAAATTGTTTCCGTCTGCAGTGTTTTCTTGGGCACTGTTCCTTGTGCCGCATGAGGAGTATTAAAAGGTTTGTTCACTCTTTTATGCTGGTCACTAGAATTCAGGAATTCCTCCAAAATTTGTTCTGTAAATGGCTTCTGAAAAGAAATGGTTTTATTACGTTTGATATTGAACACCCTAATGAAGAAACTTTTAAGCTTCAGAAAGACTTCATTTATGTAATGCCATGAAAGTCTGCCCATCTGATATTCCATATGTTATTGGAAATCCGAGAATTCAATACAATATATTTTTGCTTTCAATTACCCTGTAGTAAAGCTACTGTAGTTATGGCTTCCACCTATGTTAGAAACAGTGTTAGGTTAGACAATGGGCTTGAGTCCATGTAATATGATGTTGCTGGTTTCAGCATGTAGTTCTTCAAAGTATTTTTTTGCCGTTTTTCAGAAACTAAACTTAAATTTAGCTTCAGAGACAGGTTTTTAGGTAAGTTCGTAAGAATTAATTCTTAAAAACTCTTGACAAACAGATGAGTATTGTCCCATTTAACTGGAAAAGATTTTTTTAAAGTCCATTTTGACTGTCAGACTCTTGTTCCAGAGTATTGATGTCATAGTAAAAGTTGTCTGGAGTCTCCATCTGTTGCAGGTAAATTCAGGAATATGTTCTGACTGTGCTGGAAACCATGAGACAAGATGAAAAATGATGTTTTGCTTCAGTTATTAGTTTTAATTGATTTCCTAATTTAAGAAGAGTATACTGAACAAATTGTGAACTCAGAGAGTCTTGCTTAACATGTGACTGGGAGGAACTCTTTTAGGAAACTTTAGTATCAAATCTCCCTACATACAGTTAAAAAAAAACCCAAAAAACAAAAGAACAGAAAACTTGTATGCAGCCTTCCTCTGAATGGGGCAGACCTGTGATATAGATGAAACTCCTTATGCCAGTAAATATGGTGTGGAGTGGGATGTCTGAACCTGTTTTGTTCAGTTAAATACTGGCATATCCTAATCTGGCAGTGTCAAGGCTTGAAATTGTGCTCTTTTTCTTCCCCAATGCAGATTTCTGTCAATGTCAAGTCTTCACAGCTGCTGTCTGTACTCATCAATCAGTATCCATAGGAATCTGTAAAACAGGCACAGTCCTTTGCGTAGTTCTATTTGGTACTTCCAGGTTATAAACTTGCAGTAATTCGCAAAGATGCTTATCAGGCCAGAACATGAGAATTATTGGAAGATAGTGTATTATCAGATTGTGAATTGAAAGAGGGCTGTGCTCGGAAGTCTTCTGTCTCTGATGTTTTGTAACGAAATCTTGGTTTAGGCCACATGTGAAAATGAAAAGGTTTATTTCTGATTTTTAATGCAAATGTTTTTCTAAATCTTAAAATGGCCTAAATGTTCCTGAGGAAAGATACCACAATATTTTGTAGGTCTAATTTAAGGTGCAATGCTGAAATTGATGACAAAACTATAGAAAGCCTGTAATGGTTACATCTGAAATCTCAGCAGAACCAGAAGATTTTCTTTTTAAATTTACAAGGAAGTTTGTGTAACTCTTTCTAGTGGTCAGAAGTAAACTGCAAACTGTAAATACATTACACTGAATATGTTACTCTCTTTTGACAACTAATGTTCCAAAAGAGACATTTGTATTTTGTGCAGATGTGTTGGGTGTAGTGGTTTTAAAACCTGAAGAACAAAACATGGGAAGTTTTTGTTTTCTGTATTAGAAATACAAGAAGGAAATCATTGAAGTCCTGAAATTTATGGAAATCTCCACAGGTACACTTTAGAGAAACAAAATTGCAATATTTTAAGAGCAGTACTTGTTACCAATATGGATTCCTTCAGTAGTCTGGTGGCCAAATGCCTGAACTTCTTAACAGCTATTTTCACTAAAATAAACCGACCTGGGGATAAACATTCTTTGCAATTAGATATTGCAACCTCTTGGTATCTTTCTAGATGTCTATCAATAGTAGCAGATTAAGATGTTGTCATTCTCTGTATTGTCATTGTCGCTTTATTGTAATGAACACCCACAAAATATAAATGACAAAATAGAAGGTATATATACACTTTTGCCGTTTTAATGCAAAGTCCAATGGGTTTGTTAAAAAAACTAGAGGAAGGGTTAAAACTTAATTGGGAGACTATATGCTGAAGCAGCAGGTTCACACCTACATGTTTTGTTCTGCAGGTGTGCTTTAAGGGCAATACCCTTTGGCAGAAAGGTGAAGAAGGTAGTTGAAAATATTGTCTTCAACTGGCTGTTAAATTTTCTAAAGGTATTTGCCAAAACTGAAGATGTAAAAGCACACAAGGATGTTGTGTAAAACTAAACTGATTTATTAAAATTTGCATGATGTTTTAAAAACCAGAAATTTGGGGAGCTATTCTCAACTAATTGAAATGAATTGTTTATTTCCTGTTACACTAATCTGTATAAAGATCTGTGGTTTAGTGTCCAAAATAAGAATTACAGATTCACAGAATTAGTCAGTTTGGAAGGGACCACAGTGGGATCATCTCATCCAACCTCCCTGCTGAGGCAGAGCCATCCCAGAGCACAGGGCACAGGATTGTGTCCAGACAGGTCTGGAATATCCCCAGTGAGGGAGACTCCACAGCCTCTGGGCAATCTGTTCAGTGCTCAGTCACTGCACAGCAAAGTCCTGCCTCATGTCCAGGTGGAACTTCCTGGGCATCAGTTTGTGCCTGTTCCTCTTGTCCCATTGCTGGGCACCATGAGCAGAGCCTGGTCCCTGCTCCGAGCCCTCCTGCAGATATATAGAGAAAAAGGCAAAATACTGTTCACATTTTTTATTAGTAATTGTAATGCTCTAGGAATCCATCAAGAACATAAGGAAATCATGTGTACTTAGGGAAATGTATCTTTTTTTTTCAGTATTTTATGAAGATACTATATTAGTTGGACTGTGAAAGGTAATTTTTTAAAAACTTTCTAAGATAGTTCAATGTGGATCTAGGCATGCTTATAACAAAGATAGTTCTGGTTCTATTTAATAAAGTGTAACTTTTATTGTGTATCAGTTAATTTTACCAATTCAAGATTCAAAAGCAACCATTAAGACCTTCTCCCAAAGAAGGCATCTTTACAGAATAATCGTTTTAACACATCACACTTAACAGATAGATATGTATATATATGTGTGTATTTAAAAGGTCACATGTAATATAGCTTATGTGAGAAACTGTGGAGATAGATCCAATTTTGGGCCTTAAGAAAGCTCTATGTTCCTTTTGTGTGGATTTCTCTTTGGCACTTTGGCTTATATGATTTGGTGTAATCATTAGTTAATCTTCTGCTGTCTCAAGTAGTTGTTGTATTTCACATTTAGACCAATGTATTGCAGACCTGGTGAATGTATATCTAGTTACATTTTTTTTTCTTCTTTTCAATGTAGGATTTTTCAAACTTTAAAGTATTCCACAATTGTCTCCATATTGGAAGCTGTTCAAGCAAGTGGACACTGTCCTAAAGAGTAAGAAACTTCTTTTTTTCTCTTTGAGGATTCAAGAACAATCCAGTTGAGGAAGGATACACAGCTGTTTTGGATAGCCAAAACAGAACTTTAAATAGCATTTGTCTTATATGGTAGTTTAGGTGCATTAGGTTTCATTTTTTACTGTTGAATTACACTTACAATTGGATAAAGTCCAATTACTCTTACAATTGGATAAATTACTTGATAGCAAGTTTTCAATTTTTCTTTTTTCAAGTAATCAATTTTTGAATGCTTCTATTCAGTTAGTGTATATATTGTAAAACCTTTATGTTTTAGCTTTATTTAGCCAGCAAAGAACTTTTAAATAAGCAGAGATTTAGGAACAAAGAAATAGATTAAAATATTGCATAGAACCAGACAGTTAAATAGTTTCAAACTCCATTCTAATTTCTGTATGTGAAGAGGACTTGTGCATGACAGGAGCTCTGTTTGTATGATAGGATTTCTAGTACAAAAAACCAGAACATCTAGAGCAAGTTTTCTGGCTGTTTTGATACGAAATTCGTATCACTTCACATAGATAGTAAACAAAGCTGGATGTATTTTAGCAACTTTGCCCTAGGTATGTGTTTGGGTGCATGCTTATCTCATATGAGTTTTAGAAAAATACTTCTCTGCATTAAGTGTCCCTATTATTGCAGAGCAGAGACATATTAGTTTAGCAACCTTGGAATAAGTCTTGGAAATTTACTGATTAGTAAAAGGAGGATAAAGATAGTAATTTATGTACCAAATTTGTGCCAGATTTTTTTTTTTTACAGGAACATTGCAGGATTTGGTAGCTGCTATAACCAATTTGTATCTTCCACATATGCTACAGCATTGTTTCAAAGATGTAGGGAGATGAATTAATTGTGTTAAAATCTGCTTCTCAATGCAGTAATAGATACTATGTTATCTTCTAACGAAGTTTAAAGTTTAAACTGCAATAATAGTTCTGCAAAGGTGTTTGGCATTGCAAAACTATATTTAGGGAAAGAGGAATCTCTGTATTGGAATTGGAGGATGTTTGGTGTCTTAGACACAATAATCATACTTTTGAAATGGAAAAACACATTGATGTAGAATATCAGTTCATACAAACATTTTGTATGTATTTTAATGTTAGAGGGTAGGTTTGTGTGCTTTGAGGCTTTTACACAGAGGCCCTAGAACCACCCCCACCCCCCTATGCACATTTTCCCTTAAACTTTTTAATGTTTTGAAGCCTCTTTCAGATTAAAAGAGAACCTCTTGAAATTGAGCTCCTCTACCTACTGTCAAGGCAAGGAATAGGATAAAGCTGTCATGCAGGCATTCTCTCCCCAAAAGGCAGTGTCAGTTCCCATTGAAGTCCATCTGTCAGTGTGGAACAGCACACTGCTGTTAAAAGACATGTACAGTGCTTCTCAGACTGACAGGCTTAAAACCTAACCTCAAAACTTCCCTTTTTGTTGTTGTTGGTTTTGAGTATTTACATTGTGCCTTAAAGTTACCCTAAACCTTTTAGTATTGTAGCATAAACTACCCTTCATCCTTAGAATTTTTTAGACTTGGGTTATTTTTAGTGGTCCTGCAAAATGAATGTGTACCTATTTACCAGACACTTACAAAAGCATGGCTGCTAGTGATTGTGTATTAATTCTGGTGTTCTTGGATTTACCATACCCAGTGAGTTTCTGAGTTTCAGGTATTGTATTTGAGTGTACACTCCTGGAGTTGGTTATTGTGTGACTTATTTAACATGCTTCATTTTCAGGTCTCTGATGATGAGGTATCCATCTGGATTTAAAACACATCTCTGAGCTTCTTAAATCTTCACTAAAGAGATGTGTTCTATATTCATGGGTAAGAATATTTTTTATTTTGACTTGGGCCATTTTGCTAAAGTATCTTGTGACATATTTTTAATTTAGAAGATTTCAGCAACTTATTTTTGTCTTAAAGATTTATCAGGAACTTTTACAGTATAGAGTTCATTAGGTGCCTGTGCTAGCTCTTAATTTTGACCCAAGCTAATCATTAAACTTTGGAATTCATATATCTAAGTATTAATCCTCTAATTAAATCACTAACTGTTAGTATGACAGATAGAGAAACAGTGGTATACAGGTAAAGAATTTATAAATTGATCTGTGATTTGAGAGTAATTTTCTGTTATGTACAGTTCTAAAGGCTTTAATTGTGCATCTTGCTATACATCTTTTGAATTTGGAGTTTTGGGAAGAAAGTGATTCTAACTTGGAATCCAGCCAAAGCAAAGGGACTGAATTTTGTGCAATCAAAACAACACCACCTTTTCTCAATAACATAAACCTTATTTGGTCTGAAGAGACTTTCTGGTATTACACACACCTGCACTTCAAAACAGTGGGGAAAAAAAAAAACAACCACAAAAGACTCTAGAAAATAGGATTTTTTCAGAAAGCTGCTGGTATTTTTAATTTTTGTAGGTCTCTAAAGAAAAGAGCTAAGTTTATTTCATACATTACAGAATTTGTTATTATGTCTTCTCTCCATATATTAAGTACAGCTTGCTGAAATACCATTTTGAGGCTTCATAAATTTACTTTGAATTAAAAAGTGATGTTAACATGGATCTCTTGAAGTATTGTAGGTAGCCTAAGCATATGCTGTGGGACTTTCTGGTACCATGTTGTTTTATACAGAGAGTTCTATGATATACTTTCTCTTTGGGGTGGTTTTGCTGTATTCAGGTTAAGCAAAGCTGTTCTCATTAAAGAAGTTGTCCCATTTACAGTGAAGGCAGACATGGCTGAGAATGCTAGAAATTTGTTTTCAGTTAGGGAATAAAAGAGTTTATATCTGCTAAGTGTTCTTTTTTAGTCTTCTGTGTTACTGGGATTTTGAGGAAATGATGTCCCTCTGTGCCTTTTAAATTTAACATGTACCTTGATCTTTAAATCTATGATAGAATGTCATTTATATTGGCGCATCAGCAGGAAGTAACTTCTGTATTATTTAATTAACTCAGCTTTTTGAACTTGGCCAAAGCTTCAGTTAAAATCTGACAAGTAATGACAGTGTAATTGTCTTTTAATATTGGGAAGGGAATGTCTCATTTCTAAATATTGTGCAGAAGTGATCACTTTTTTCTATCTGTGTTTTATAACGCTGTATTGCACTTCTTTTGACACAATATTCCATCTGCTAATAGATGGGCAAATCATAGCAAGCCACAAAGCTCTCATGCTGTTGCAAGTTACATAGAATTTAGCAAATACAGTTATTTTTTTCAGTCTCTTTGGCAGATTTCCTGTTTGTTATGCCTGGTTGCATTGCTTCCCTAAAAAGTGCCCCAAACTAAACCCTTTGAATGCATATAATGTAAAACTCTTCTCTAGTTATGACTCTCTGTGTTTATCCCTTCTATGTCCTTTTCCTGTAGTCTGGATTTCTGTTATGTCATGATTTTATGACTTGTTTTAATTCTTTGTGGTTGCTAACTTGTCCCTAGCTTTTCTCTGAGATGGTTCCTCTTATTTGTCTGGTAGCCATCATTTCAACCTCTTTTGAGAAAAATGGCCACCAAAGTCGCTGATTTCTCTTATCTTTGGTACTGTCACACATCAGTCATGTGAATGATTACCTCATATATCAAAGTGTGAAATTGTGGATATCATGGGAATGTGCTTAAGTTCCACCTGATTTACTTGCTTATAACTAGAGTAGCTTGTTTTCTGTTGTCACTTCAGCAAAAGTAGCCAAATATGCAATGAAATAAATATATAATGAAATAAAACACATCCAAATTTTTTATTATATTCCTTTTACTGCTACCACCACTTCATGTTTTGATAGTGAAATTTGATATCCATTCCCTTATGTTTTTATATGAGTTCAGTCTTTTTTTGATGTATTCTGTAAAATCTTGTTTTCTTTCTGTTCTGGTCTAAGACAGGCATGAAGTTTCCTTGAAGACTATGGGTAAAAGTACTTCCCTGGTCAAAACCCAAGTTCTCTTTGCAACAGAGTTGTGTTCAGGCTATCTATAGTGGTATTCTTTCCAAAAGAAAGAAACCTCCAAAAGAGGTTTGGGTTGTTGGTTGTTGGGGTTTTTTTGGTTGGTTTTTGGTTTTGTTTTTTTTTTTTTTTGTTTTTTTGTTTTTTTTTTTTGTCACTTCACAATCTCCTCTTTACATAGAAGCTTTCTTGATAATAAGTTTACATTGGTCTAAATAGCTGGGAGAGGTTTCCTTTGTACCTAGCCTTCAGATTTCTCAGTTTGGAAGTTCATCTGTGCTTGTCCAGCTTGCTTGGATCCTTGAAGTGAAGCTGACATCTTCAGGTTATATCTCCTATTTATACCTGCTAACATTTATTTGTTTTATAAAACCTTTGCATTTTAAAAGGAGAGTTCATATTATTTGTTCATTATTTCCTCTTTTGTTTTCCTTATGGTGAAAGGAAGTAGGAAAAACTAAGGTGGAAAGTGTTTCTTGGTTTTTGAGCCAAGAAGTTTAATTTCTGTGAGGCCAGCTCTGAGTGTGCAGCAGTGATTCCAGCTGTTCTGTGGGCTTCTTTCCCTTTCCTTACCGTAAAGGGACACAGTCAGTAAAACATGAAGAGATTCTGGCGTATGTGTTTGTTTAATACAGGGATGTTTTAGTCCTGTTGAATAGTTTGTTCTATGCCTCCATGGTTAAGAGCATGTATACTACTTAATAACTGTACATCCTTTGGATCTATAGGGCTAAAGAAGGAAGAAATATCTTTTTTTTACCTCTCTGTATTTTCCAGGTAGCAAAAATTGATCGGACTCAGTTTGTAAACTTAATGATACAGGCTTCAAATTTCAGATTTTTATCAGTAGTCCTTGATAGCCTGGAACATGACATTTTGCCTATGGCTACCATAATTTCCATCTTATCTTTCCTCAGGTGAGGTTTCTTGAATTGCATTTGTTCTGTGTCTATGATATTTTTTCCTCGTTCTTAATCTCAATTGGTTTTCTTCTGAGCTAAAATAGCTCTCTCCTGACTTATCTTTTGAGTTGAGATAAACTACGATGAGATATCTTTATATTAGCAATGTTATAACCCATGGCAGACCTTCTACCTGGATCCTGCTGTTTGTTTGTCATCTATTGGAAGGTGTTCCATACTGGGAAAGTCATCATTATCTTGCTTTTAATAGTAAGTAGCCAAGTTAATCAGTGTTAGAAGATAATGAGGTCTAATTTATATTAATGCTTTCTTTATCTTGGGACTTTAGGAGATCCCAACTTTAAGCAATAGTTTGCACATGTGTAATCTGGGATCCATGGCTGCTTTGCTGTGCGAAGCTGTCACCTTCCTAAGCTTCTGTCACTTCTTTTATATCATGCTTGTTCTCTTGCTCACTGACACACCAATCCATACCTGATTGGTGTCTCTGAGGATGATACAGGATCCTTCTGTCCTTTCTCTGTACAGACTAGAAGTTTCATATACTCAAACCCTAAAGGAGGTTTGTGAATTAAATTTGGGTTTATTCTGACTATGGTCACACCACCTTCAGTGGCCTATGAGTATATGTGGCATGGGTTTTCACCATCTTGCCAAAAAGTACTTTGGGCTCAGGGTCAGCATGAATGTTTTCTATCACAGAATATTTCAGATTTACAGGGTGTTCATTTCTGGATGGATCCTATACTCATTTTATTCTTAGGAAAATTCATTAATGGGGAATTGCGATTGAAGGTGAGCTTTACTGGGAGGATCAGGAATTAAAAGTTGTGAATGGGTTTTTTTCCCCCTTTCTTTTCTTTAATTAGACACATGTACTGACAGGATAAAGGAATGATTATTCCAGGAAGGTGCTCATTTAAAGTGATTGCTCCCCTATTCTACATGGCTACCAGTTATCTGGGGAGTTATATTATCAGACACACATTTTCATTCCTTTCCCATTCTGTCTGATTACACTATAAATGTGGGAGTTTTTAGGCTAAAGTTAAATTAACCATGCTTTTCAACTCTCCTTAAATCCCCCACTGCAAATCTATTAATTGGTGATCACTCAGTGATACTATAAATAAGTAGTTTCAAATGTTTCAAAACTAGGTGTGCAAACTCCCTTGAATGAAAGTTTGTTCTTTTTGGGTTTTCTTTGTATCATTGTATTCATTCTCGTCTTTCCTTCTAAGAAGAGTCTGTTATGTCTTAAGTGTGATAAAATAGCTTCTCGGGAATGCACATAATGCAACTTAAATAGAAGAAACAAAGTACCCCAGTTTTTCCTAATGAAATTAAGCTTTGACTGAAATGTAGTTTATAACCTTTCAAGTTTTTTTGTTTAAACAGACAGAATTATTATATACATCTTATGTAGTATATGATTTCTTTGCTAAAAACAAATTCTAATCTTGGAGTACTAAAACCCAGTTCTGGTGCAATTTGGTAGTTTTAATGAATGTGACTAAGAAGAACATAATTTATGTTAAATTGTCATTTAATCATTTATATTAAATTTAAAATAAAATATATAAAACTGCTTTGAGTGAATAAAACAAATGAAACCATTACATTTAAAACATATTTATATAAGAGAAAAAATTATAAACCCTACACAGGGAATCAAGTATAAGCAAAAAAAACTTATTTGATTTGTGGTTTAGCTAAAGTTTATATTATGAACTAAGTATCACAAATCCTTTAAAGTGTTGGGAAGGGGAAGGAAGGATGAGGAGAGTCATTAAAGTAAATTTTTCCTTTCTTTTTTCCCCCTCATTCCTCTCCCTCAGGATGCTTTAACACTTGAAGACGAATGTTTCATCAGAAGCACTAATGGCTGCTGGCATGCCTTGGATAAGGTGGTGACCGCTGGATGTCATTTGTTTCTGTTCACTGCAGAGAGACAAAATTGACTCCATTTGGAGTTGAGAGCAAAAGCAGAACAGACCTCTCAAGATGACTGATCCTATGATGGATTTTTTTGATGATGCCAATCTTTTTAGTGAGACCTTAGAAGGTTTGTCAGATGATGCCTTTGTTCAACCTGGACCTGTTTCACTTGTTGATGAATTGAATTTGGGTGCAGAATTTGAACCTTTGCACATAGACTCACTGAACCATGTGCAAGATGCTCAAAATCAACAAAAGATGAGTGAGTTTGATCAGCTGAATCAGTATGATTCACTGAAGCTTCACTCAGTAAATCAGTCTTTTAATAGCTCAGCTGACAATGTCTTATCACCACACTCTCAATTCAATTGTTCACCAGTTCATCCGCAAAACCAGTCCAATGGGATGTTTCCAGATGTGGCTGATGGTAGTCCTATGTGGGGTCATCAAACTGCCACAACTGTTTCGAATCAAAATGGGTCCCCTTTTCACCAAGGACATTCTCAGTCTATGCAGCAAAACAAAAGCTTTGTAGCACACCATGACTTTGCCTTATTTCAGGCTAATGAACCACAGCATCAGTGTGCCTCGCTACGGCCGCAGCAGAGCAGGAACAGCACAGGGCAGGATGCTCTGAGTCAGCCAAAAGACTTCATGGAAGTTAACGTCTCTACTTCCCTCAGAGTCAGTGTTAACCACCCACCTTCAGTTTCTAATCCATCGACTTCACAGCAGCCTCTGTCCGTTCAACAGTTTTCTCAAACTGCAAGTGCTTCAATACATTTTTGTGGGAATCAAGAAGGAAATTTTGATGGACAGTCCCCAACTATTACTCCTTGTTCTGTCAGTAATAGTCAACAATTTTCATCTCCGTATTCTTACTCTAATAATCACATTTCTCCTACCAGCCTTCTTCAGCCTACAACAGCTCTTTCTACTAGCCAGCAGACACACTCTATCTCTGACTTCACTGGAAGCGATGCCTTTACATCTCAAACAGGGACCAAGCAAGAAACAACCGAGCACATCTTGAATCCTAATACACCTTTGAATTCAAGTACTTTTCAAATGTTGCATTCTGCGCATCCTCAGGGCAACTTTAGTAGTTCAAAACTCTCTCCTGTGAATATTAATTTTCCAGCTTCCACTGGTTCTGCTTCTCAGATAAGCCATTTCACTGATCCTATTGAAAGCAATGGTTTTACGTCTTTAGATGACAACTTACTTCATCAAGTGGAGACCCATAGTGAACCATTCACAGGACTTGACCCAGATGACCTCCTGCAAGAAGACCTTCTGCCACAGTTTGATGACTCTGCGTTTGTTCAGGATAGCACAAGCCATGTTTTGGACCATGACCTAGAACACCACATAACCCCACAGCAAGTGACACCATCATCCGAACTGGTTCGGGCACAGCCTCAAACTCAGATCCATCCTTGGCATTCTTCAGTTTCTAATCAGCACGTGCAAGGTAGAAGTCGTGCAGCCTTACAAGGACAGGTATGCAGGGATTTCGGGAGTGGGGGTTTGACCTGTTTGATTTGGTTGATTGGGTGAAATGAATAATAGTGACTGGTGCTTGAGTCAAAGCACGATAACTGAAATCTCTGAGCTGTTCTGTGACCCTGAAGAAGTCTAGGTAACAGCTACTTGAGGAGAAAAAAAACATAGTCGATGCAGACCTTGCTTTCTCTGTTGTTTTCTTATCACTGCAGAAAGCAAGACTTACATGATCTTATTCAGATAAAATGATGTTGCTCCTTCTACTGCTTGTAATTCTGAAGTACAGCTGAGAAAATTTACTGGTTTATGATTTTGGTGTGAATATAATGGCTTATTTTCTTGAAAAGTACTTAGAGAAACATGTTTTTAAGAGCTTTGGTAAGGTTTGTGTGGCGGATTTCCTGCAAGAATTGCAGTGGTTATGTTGTTGCTCTGTCCTTTGCTTTGTGTCTTTGTGCTCATGCTCATTGCCTAAAAATACACACTTATTATTCTTGTTTTTGATGTGATCAATAATAATAGAAAACATATAAAAAGCTGTGTTTACACTGGATTTTGTTACTTTTGGCTAAACCAAAAAACTCAGTAGTTGTTTTAGTATAATGTGCACATCTACTGCAAGTATTCGAGTTCTCCACATGGAGGACAAGATGACATAAAAATTGTTTCCTAATTTTCAATCTGTGCTTTTCAAAACAGAAGCAACTCTGACATGAAACACACACATTTAAAGCAAGTGGCTTTAAAAAGGTTTTAGTAACTGTTTTACTTCTGTATTCTTGCTACCAATATTCTCTCCACTAGAGAATAGAATGCTGTCTTTCTGAGGGAAAAAAAAAATGGGGAAGGCAAGGAGCTTAACTATTGACTTTTGCTTCTACTTAAGTTTGTAGGACACAGGCCTGTGAAGAAGACAATGAGCATTTTTCTTTTCCCCCCTGTTAATTTGATATCATTAGTGTAGAGATAAGGGCTTAACATGCTCAATCTTTGGTCTTGTTTCGGGAGATTGCTTCTCCACTACAACTTCTGCTTATGTTTATGGAGAATGTAATTGTCAATTCCTACCAATGAAACTTCTTCTGTAAATTGTGGTGGGAAGTTAATGGAACATGGATATCCAGCAGTGTGGTTGAGATGAGCTTGATTAACTGAATGATGCAGTAGCTGCAATCTGTTGGTTTTGATAAACATTTCCTTCCTTTCTCCTTCCTTACCTAAAAAGCAAAAGAGGGCACCCAAGTAGCTACTGCTGTCGGAGATATCCATAACCTGAAGACACAGGGTGCAGCAGCTGGCAGGGGAAGGTGATCCTGTTGGAGTGTGTGTGTGCAGTCCTGCCGTGGGAGCAGCGCCCCATTCCCTTCCAGGCAGCAGAACGAGGGCTTGGGGACAGGGGTATTGGGGCTCTTGGGCTCCCTGAGCATACCTGGGGTGAAGAGGAAATGGATTCCAGGAAAAGTGGGGGGAGGGAGAAACCCAGGGATTAGTATCACTTTTGAGGAGCATGTGGGATATAAGCCAGGCAATGAAAAGTACGTCTAATAAAACTTTCTGGTGCTGTGACTTTTGTGTTGTATTTGTCAGAACCTTTTCAGACTTGCATCCATCTCACTTTTAGCACTTTGCTTTGTAACAAGGAATAGAGGGAAAGTTCTGAGATCTGTGGAGAGCCTTTAAAGTTTTAGGGGTTTGGTTTTGTTTTTATCATGGTGTGGAAACAAAGCAACTTTGCAGTATTTAAAATTTTAATATTTTTCCTCTTTGAAATGAAACAGCCAGAAACCAGACAGTTCTAAAACTGCTTGGTTTGGTTTTTATTATTTTGGGGTATGCAATAAATTGTATAAATTGGATTCTGACCTTGAGTTTATCTGGTCAGACAGATGTTTAATGTTTCCTTCAAAAACTGGTTGTGAACTGGTAGCTGTCAAACTGTTGAGGAATGTACAGATGGGAGATTGACAGAAGCAAACAATGTAGAAGCCTCTTTAAATCAGTGGAGCATGTACTATGAATAGTAATGGAAAACTATGGCAATTGCTGAAGTGTTTCAGATCTGTCTTTTGACTGACTACAATTCTAAGAGGGGCTTTAGTTGTAATTCTCACTTCTATTCTTTGGTCTCTTTTTAGAATTTCAAGTTCAAGATGAGTTGGTTCTGTTAGAGCTTTTTATAAATGTGTGCAGTTTAGCCAGGGATGAGAATGTGGGGTAAAGGGGGAAGGAATTTTGATCTTCCTGAAACTGATTTGCTTTAGGCTAGGAGTCAGGTGGGAAGAGATTTTGACAAGTTTCATATGTAGAAGTTAAGGTGAGCTTTTAATTTTTTAACAACATCTTTTCTTAAGACAGTGTTTCATACTGGCTTTAGTGCATATTGAAGAAACAATTACTAGTGAATTTAAATTTTTTTCCAACAGTTTCAGTTTGATAATGGTTGAGGTTTTCTCAGAAAGAATAACTTTATTTTATGAAATAGTTAATGAACTGTAGGTTTTGGAATGGACCCAGTATTAGACAACCAAAAATCTTTAACTGTAGTTAGACTGAGGTTATTTAAATTAAGGAAGAACATCAAATACTTGTTTCAGTATTTGAGAGCAAGCATACTCATAACATTTTTACTTGTATGGTTCTTTTTTTGATGGAAATTAATTTAAAAATTAATACAATCTGTTCAGTGTAATAATGCTGCAGAATTAAAAAGACTGTCTTATGCTGCTAATACACTTTCTGCTGTAATTAGATTAGAATTGTAAATAAATTGCACCCTTAATTTTACATCATGCATTTTTCATCAGTCAGTTTGAGAAGAGAAAGTAAAGTGGAGAAATGCTGAAGACTCATGTAGCCTTAGCTTTGACTTCTGATCTTTTAACTCCACTTAAAACTGGTTTGCATATGCTAAGACTAAACAATATATTCACTTTTCAGAAGGATGAGAAAAGGCTTCAACATTGTTTTACATGGTTAGAAGAAAAAGGAAGTTGAAAAGATAATGTGAAGTATAAACTGTTGGAAAGATAATCTGAAGTATAAACTGTCCTAAGAGAAGTTTACAACTGTCTTGCTGTGTGTTATTTTGTAAGAAGTGTTCTAATGTCTTCTGGCTGCACACATGAAAGCAGAGGAATTGAGATTACAAGTAATATGAAAATGAAAAATATACTGGTGAAAAATAATATTAATAATATAAAGTGCTATAGGATGAGGTGGTAGTCTTAGTTCTTAAATCATGTAATTAATTTTTTCCCTTTTGACTAAAAGTTTGGCACCTAACCTGACAATTCAGTGTATTCATGAATTTGTGTATAAACTGACTTGAAACATGCAAGTGTTTTTATGCCTGCAAGCCAGAGCTGTCCTACCACTTCTTTTATAGAAAAAGATGACACTAATTTTTTGGAAAGAATTTGTCTTGCCTTTGTTGAAAGTTTGGCCAAGTCTGAACCTTGTAGATGATTGCTTGGGTGATGCTGAACCCCAGGACATCTGTATATATCAGAATGGCGTAACCTCATATATGAGCATATCATCAGAGAGGGAATTAACTCTCACCAGATCTAAGTCCGGATTTATGTGCTGCTGAGATGTCCTGAATTGTCACAGGCTGTTCATATCTGAGTGTGGTGTCAGATGGCACTTTTATAACAAGTCTGAAGTCATTGTAGACGTGTATCCCTTGGATTACTCCACTTGTAAAACTCTTATCCCGCCATTGGTTGCTGTTCTACTTGTATATACAATCTTGGACTGTGAAGTTTTTATGAGAGAAACATACAGTAAGCAGTGATGTACTTTCTTGACTAACTGTGAGATCTAAAACCAGACAGCTACTTGATATATATGCAGTTATGGAAGATGTATCAAAACCAAGGATATAGTATTTGTGTGTGTGTATATATATACACACACGATATTGTATAGATATAGTATAGTATTAGAATGTATTTCTTACAATCTGTATGGTTAATTTTAAGTAAGCCAGGTTTTGTAGAAGAGACTGGCTATTTTGCAAAGTAAGTTTACAGGTTTACATGGCTCCTAAGTGTTGGTACAATACAAGATTTTACAATTATGGTGCTGCTCTATGCATGTGGCTTGGGAAGCAGTGCAATATTCAGTAAGACTGAGCACAATAAAATACACATCTCAGAATCTCTCCTACTTTGCATCATCTCACATCTTTGAATCAAGTCAAAGGTTGGACTTGATTTTGGAATCTTTTCCGACCTCCATGATTCTATGATTGGAAATCTAGACATCTGTTCCAGTAAGCATTTGGGTTCATTACAAATCATATATTGTAATTTTGATATTTAAGAAACCTTCATGCCCCTAAGAACAACTCACAGATCAAAAAGCCCTAAATGCTTATTCTTCCTAAAGTGCTTAATAGTGCTGGTACAGCTCCCATTACACATATTCACTGTATTTATATTGTTCCTTTAATTAGGGTCAATTTTATGGGTGACATCATATTAACAAATGTAAATCTTTCTGAAGTTTCTTTTTAGGCATTTCTACAAGTTGTATGCACTGGATTTAGTTTTCTGTGCCTCAAGAACAATTTTTTACCTTCCTCATAGGAACTTAAATCCTGTACCACAGTGAGGCAGCAGAATTCCCAGTACCTAATAAGTTTATCATCTATGGTGAAGTAATGAAAGCAATCCCTCCACTGACCACCTTTGTGCAATATTTTGCAGGTTTTTTGTTTTATTTCTGTGATTTGAGAAAAACCTGCACAAACAGGTGTGGGAGTGACCATGGCAAAGCTGTGTCAAATGCCTAGAGTTAATGAGAAGAGTAGGGCAGCATCTCTGAGCCTAAGTAGTGCAGTTCCTGGAATGAAATTCTAAATTATAGCTGTATATTAAAATGTTTTCATTATTAATCTATGGCTTTTTGCCAATAACATATTACTCATTAAAAGAGCAATGTTTCGATGGCTTTATTTATAGTTGAATGTGTATGAAGCACTTGCTTTTGTATATATTATATATGTTTTATATAAACCTTCTATACATTTATTTTTTACAACTGCAAATTGTATAGGTAGGGGAAAGAAAGTACATGTTTGTGAGATAAATTTGTAATACATTTACTGATGAGTATAATTTTTATTGTCTCTGTTTTCATTTCCCCTGTTTTGGCTTTCAAAATAAAACTGTGTAGTAAGGACTAGACAAAAATTGCTGGGCTTTTCAGAACAGTGAAAATGTGCCAGAGTATCTGTTTTACAGTTTTAAAAGCTTTATGAGTTTGTTGGTAATTACTCTTGAGTAGAATTAATTTTTTTCAAATTTTTTTGGATCTTTTTGCTATCACAAATGCTTTTCTTAAACCTTTCTTGAGAGAGTCTTTCTCAACCATCATCACTTGTCAAATAACTAGGCTGCCCAATTCTTTGTGTATGTCTCCTCTTTAAAATTAGGTACTTGTTGTTATAAGGATTGTCATAATATAATAATATATTTTTTTCCCGAGATAATTGCACACTTATTAAATAACTTCTATAATTGTCTTTGAAATATGCCAAAAAAGAAGCATATTTGTTAACAGATGGCAGGCATAGGAAGAAAGCTTCTGGCTGGGTCAAATTGCAGGACTAAAATAGCAAGGTGAGACTAGTTGATAAAAATAAGTTAAACTGATACTATTTTTTTAATGATAATGCAGGGTAAGTGTGATTGAATAATCTAAATAACTATTTGGAAATAGGTGTCTTGTTAACACTGAAAAACTATAAAGCAATTCATTAATGTAAAAGTACTGATATAATTGTGCAGTCTTAGTGTCTGGAAGAAGTGGCACCTCATTACAGAGAAAAAAGAAAACAAAATCCATGTTAAATGTCTTTTAAAGACAGCAACAGGCTATTCTATAGGCTGTTAAAGCTGTAGTTCAATATAGGCCTAAACTATAATAAATTATGAGGAAAAAAAGAGTTTAAGGAAAAAAGCTCTTATTCTTTCACTTCGTGTTGTATTAATGCAACGTTTAGGCTATGAACTGAACTGGGAAACTCCTTCAGGTACAGAGAAGCTTTGCACTTTTTTTGTCAAAGGTGTTTTTCCGAAATACAAGGCCTGGTTTAGTTCTCTCAGTTGCACAGGATCATGTTCCATAGAAACAGTGGAGGGAGCTTGTCATGGCACACAAATATCTGAAGGTGTTGAGAGCACGGGCCAGGCTCATTCCAGTGGTACCCAGTGACAGGACAAGGGGCACAAACTGAAACACAGGAGCTTCCATCTAAATATGAGAAAAAACTACTTTACTGTGAGGGTACTGAGAGCTCTGGAGCAGGCTGCTAGAGAGTTTCTGGAGTCTCCTTCTGTTCAAGAACTGTATGAACCACCATCCTTTGCAACCTGCCCTAGGGGGTTGACCTACATGATCTCCAGAGGTCCCTTCCAACCTCAGCCGCTCTGTGTTTCTGTGAGAGAAGGAGTGAGAAGCATTATTTTCTGCAGTACAGGCAAAATAACTGTGTGTGGGCCTGCAGCCTTGAATGCAAAGAGAGTGCAAGTGGACTCCTTGTGAGACTGTCCATTGGCTTCAGTAACCACTAATCTGCTTCAACTAACACTATTATCTAAACTCTGCATTTTTGAGTGGCTACAAACACACCGTCACCTGTAAAACTTCCAGAGCAGCATTTTATCTTGAGATATTTTGTAGAAAATCAACACTTTATGAAGTGTTAGTGTTGTTACTGAAAGAGAAGCAGAACTTGTAAAGATGTTAACCAGTAGAGTAATTTCGAAGCCAGAGAATCTGAAGTACATTTGGAATTCATGTGGCTTTTGTCCAGATGTCTGTGTTTTGTGCACTCAGGTTTTGCAATATCTTTTAGATATTATGATAATTATAAATATATAGATAGATCAAAGTAATTTCTAGCACTTTGCTTATCAAACAGGCTCCTACATCTGGAGAGGTATTGTTTTCTTTGTTTGTTATCAGGTTAAAAAAATTTGTTCAATTTCCTGGTTACACAGATTTCTAAGGGAGTGTTTATCATCAGGTGTTGAGTGGATTGAATTTGGGAACTCTTAAGGCTAATAAATATAAATTAGTGGGTTTCTTAGGATGATGAGACTGAGAATTCTAATGCTGATTTGAGTAAGCATGATAAATGAAGCTAGGAATGTAGCTTTAGGCTAGAAAAGATGACAAGTCTTACATTTTTGAAAGCTGTGTAATTTGTAGCAGAGATTGATTTTTCTTTCATAAATGTGGCAGGTTTTCTTTTGTGTGGATTATTTGGCTTGCATTTGTACTTACTTGAGTTTTTTGTTCCCTTGATATCTTACTGTGAAGGCAAGCATTTTAATTTATATCTCCTGAAATTGTTCCCATCTTTTACATACTGCCTGCTCAGGAGTTAGTCCGTATTTGAAAATAATTTCAATGTTAGTAGCATATCATTTATGCTGTTGAGCAGCATATTGCACTGCAAACCAGAATTAGTTTCATAGATTGGTAGGAAGGCCTCTTTTAAGATATATTAATGACCTCACAATTTAGTTTTAGTGTATATCTTGGAAAGAAAAGAGAAGTTAGCCTTAAAGAAGACATTGCAAATATTGTGGTTCTGAGATTTTTGTGTATTTTCGTAGTTTAAAACATTGTTTCAAAAAGATAGCCCTACTGATAAATTTTAAAAATAATCTTAAGTAATCTTAAAAGAAATTGTTTCACTGTACCTTATTTTTTTAATGAGTAGCACAATACAGAGATTTCTTTAATAGTATTTTAAGCAAACTCACAAGAAAAGCCTAACTCTTGTGCTTTTTGAGACTTGCAAGATGCTATGGGTTACAGTACCTGTTTGTATTCCTCAGAAGGATAAGAAGATGCTGTACATGTGCATTGTTTTTTATCTTTAACTCACTGCAGCAGTTGTCCATGAAACCTAGGTATGGCTCAGCGCTGTTAGAGAACCCAAGCTGTCACAGGGAAGGCAGGTAAATTATTTAAGGAACATCTGAGTGACAAAACCAGACATGTGTCTTACTGTCTTTGACTTCAGTAAGAACAATTTTTAAAATAGATTAGGCAGATTTATTTTGATGTGTCTGTATTGTAGCTCCTATTTATATCATCCTTTGGAGGATTCTTTGACGTGCAATCATGTAGTGTTTGAAATCCGATCAACTCCCGACACTACACGAGAGATGTGTTTTATGGTGCCAGCCCAGTGTGCTTTCTGACTTAATGTGGTTTGCTTGCAAATGTGTACAGGCTTCGAGAGATTTTAGGAGATTTCACAAGTGGTGACCCAACCTTGCTTGTTGGGGACAGAGGTACAAAGGGGCTCCTGCTCATGACCGTGCCTGGGGATGCCCTTGGCAGCATGCTGTGGTCTCTAACTAGGCTGTCACCCTGCTCTGTGTTGGTGGCAGTTTCTGCTGACTTCAGCTCCGTTAAAGATAAGAATTTCTCTTTCTTTGACCTTTACAGTGGATCTAGTCCTGCCACTTTTGCTTCTAGCCAGACTCACTTGAGATTAGAAGCATAACCATAGCAGGAATTTTTTGAGACCTGTCTTGCAACTTTTTGTTTGATCCCTACCAAAAGTTATTTTATGGTTATTCCTTATGAAGCTCTTGGATGCTATGTTCTTTCTCTAGAAGTTTTAAAGGAGACTTTCAGGGAAAAAACAGTTTGGTTTTTTGCTTTTTGGGTTTCATTTCCCAGAAATCAAACTGTTGTTCCTCAGTATCATCCTCTGACTTGAGACTTCTTATTTTTGAACCATCACCTTTTCTGATAAATTCCTTTTCTTTAGGCATCTTGTTTTACTCTTTAACTAGGGGAAGGATTTTTCTTCATGAATATTTAATTAAGAAAACTAGATTCAATGGAAGTGGTTTCATTAGGTTAGCATAAATACTAAAGGACTCTTTTGTATTGAAGATTCTGGCATATAAAGCTGCTAAAGTAGTTCATTGAAGCTGAAACAAAAAATATGTAAGTTAGTTTGAATTGAAGTGGAAGAAATATACCCCTTCTGATTTAAATGGAAATATGCTGTGCAGTCAGTACTGATATTAGTGACTCCCCAGCTGTTGATGTTAAAAATAATGTTCCCAATTTCTGTCATATATATTTTAGTGTTAAGTGCTGGGTTTAACGTTAAGTGCTGAGTTTTTTTAATCTCACTGAAATTATGAACATTGAAAACATTTTGGATACTCTGTAAGGTACCAAGTAATACTATCAAAAAAAAGCCATGTTCAAAGATTAAGTAAACTTTTAAAATCAATTTTTAAAATTAATTTTAAAATTTTAAAATTAAAATTGCTTCTAGGGAATAAAATTATTGTAGAGAGATGTTTACATGCTAGCCTTTCTGAATATGCAATCTGTTTTGATTTAAAGATCTTTCATGGTTGTTATTTCCCTCTCAATCAAATGATACCTCTTTTTCACATCTGTCACCTTTCACAATACATCCATGTTCTGCTACAAACAAGCACCTAAAATGCATACTTTAAAAAAAGAAAAAATTAAAAAGGAGGCTGCCAATATTATCACAGGGTCATTTCCTGGGACGGGCCAAGACAATGATCCATTGCAGTATGTTTTTCCAGGAGCCTTTATATTTTGAATAAGCTGGTTCACTTAGCTTCTAATTGAATTGTATTTTACCGTTGCATTCAATGTACTACAAAATGCAAGTAGAATTTGGTAAATTAGGCTTTTAAAGCATGCTGTGGAAGAAAATCTACCTCTGTGTTTTGTTCAATGTGTGGTTGTTTCTCTGACCTAGCCCAAGTTCCCTTTCTGTAGGTATCTGCAGAAGTGAGGCATTGAGTCAAAAGGTGGGCAGCTTCCTGCTGGTTCTGAAGAGTTCTTGCCCATTTGCCCTTCCTCTCATCCCTTCAGTAGCTTCAGTGACTCCTCCAGGTAGCATAAGAGCACCAAGAACAGACTGTGGAGGGTTGTGCAGTTTACAACCCTTCACACCCATAATGTCTTCTGAATGTGGGCTGATGACAAACTGAGAGAGAGTGGAAGAACTGGGGGATAGCGGAAGGAAAAACTGACAGTAGTAAACTTCCTAAGCATGAAAAAGTGGGTTTTGTTTCAATCATAAAAATATCTTCTTACAAGGTTACTTTCATGAGAGATGCAGAGGGAAGGAACACTGTAACTGAAGTTTTGTCAAGAACCAATGACCATTAAAAGTCCTGCTGCTTTTTCTTGCTCAGAGATGGTTGCTGTGCTGGTTTCTTAGTGTGATTAGGACAGGCATGCTGTCCTGGATGTTGGGATTAAGGGGAATAAAAAGCTCTTCATGTGATGTTTTTGAAGGTAGTTTGGGTGGGTTTTTGTCTTCTGGTCTTCTCTGGTTGGTAAGGAAAAACAGAACATGACAAAATAACTTTCTCGGTGGCACACAAAAGTGGTGGCCATATAGAACGTGGCTGGGTAAGTGACAACTTGTGAAAATTCAGCTTAATTTTGAGTTTGTTGCAGTTTTGTTTTCTGAAGACTTTTGCAGTCTATTCATTATTTTACCTTTAAGTCATCATTTTAAAAGATTTTGTCACCTTAAATTAGAGCAGTTTCTAGTTAATGTTATGTTTTCCTGAAGTTTAAAAGGTCATTACAAAAGAATTTGATAGAAGCTTTTACATGTTAAAATACATTTTTCCAATTGTAAAATCAGGCATATGTATGTGTGAGTGTTCCAGATGAGGCAAACTCTTATGTGTACCTTCAAAAAAGGTGTTGGATGATGTTAGATTTCTGTGAATTTAGAGCTTTACCTGGGGATTTTGAACCCTAATGACTACTCTTTTTAAAAGAGAAATATCTGTTTGATTTTTCTTGTCTGTAACTATTTGGTGAAGTATTTTACAGATTTATTTCCAGATACCCACATAAGACTTGTTTCAAACAGTGAACTGAAACCTGGCTTGCCTTTTATAGAGTAGAGCGTTTAGTCAACTCTGTTTTTTAAGGAGTCACGTAATTGCAACATTTATAAGGTTAAGATTAGGCATGAATGCAAGAAAGAAACAGAAGTTTTTCCTAGACCATTTTGACCATTAGAATAGATTAAAGTAGAAAATGTGAAGGTAGAGGTATGACTGTGAATTTGGTCAGAGCATAATAACTCAATAGTGCATCCACCAGCTGCCTTGAATATGATAATTACATTTTTTTTCATAGATAGGAGCCCATGGTTTTCACTCATGGTAAGTGGAGTGATACTGCTGATGATAGCCCCACCCCATAGTGCACCACGAGGTGTGCACTGCAGCAGGCTCAGACCAGTTCAAGTTCTGAGTATTCCTGGCCATGCATTTGAGAAAGAGCAGAGATGTTTTGCTGAGGCAGTGGGTTTTGTTGGCATTGTCTGCCATTTTCCAAACAGCTCTTACATTACAGACTGGAACCCAAGAGAAGTGGGTACATGATGGGCACAGAACACCAAGCCACTGAAAGATGAAACACATTAAATGCAGTAGCTTGGCAGAGCAAGCAGGATGAAGTTCTCAATTTTTTTCATTTCCTGGC
The DNA here is from genome assembly GCA_013396875.1 of Vireo altiloquus. Lineage (NCBI taxonomy): Eukaryota > Metazoa > Chordata > Aves > Passeriformes > Vireonidae > Vireo > Vireo altiloquus. Next base: position 1,159,127 of record VZRF01002608.1, on the reverse strand, counting down.
AATTTAGTATGCTCTATTATATAGTGCCTCCTTTAAGAGCTACAGTGCAAATTACACACAGGTTTTTATACCACTACTAAATATTGAGAAAAAAATTCTGAAGATATTTGGCACTGAGCCCCAAAATACTTTCTTCAAACAATCTCTTCCAAATGGAAGCAAAATGTGTGCTGCAGACTCATTCTGTCAGTTCCAATGCTGCCTCTGCAGCATACCCAAGTTAGCAGCTGCTTACATGGATGTGGCTTGATCTTCCCCCCATGAATGATAGGGCACAAGTCACTGGTTAAGAAGCTGCTACTAATGACAACTATGATATCTTCACTATATTAGTGGCAAAACATGATTAGTGATATTAATACTGGGTTCTATAGCATTGAGATGTGAAACAACACCCCAGAGAGAGTGTGACGTGCCAACAGGTGCATGTTTCATCTTAGAAACATGATTAGTTTAAGGTTACTGACCTTTCCATTAGTGTTTTCATTTTCACAGAAATTTAAAATTTGGTTATAAGCATGGTGTTAAATGCCTTGTGAGGCATAAATTACATTCACATCCCAAATCACAGATGTATGTTCTGAAGTGATTGTTACACAGATAAAAACTGTTGTCTGGCCACAGTGCTGTAATTGTTAGCCATTCATTTACCAATATTATAGATAACAGGTATGGAAGATGAAAAAGACTCTCACCTGNTTTTTTTTTTTTTTTAATCTATCCATAACATGTTTATTTTCATTTGGGTTAGGTTTCATATATGTGTGTCTTGAAATTCTGTATCCCTTAAACACTGAGACATTGATTAGCAGTGATAATAAGCTAGGAAAAGAAGGAAGTGTATTATCAGCATGTTGAAAGAACCACAATTTGGAATGCTTCACTGGCTCTCTTAAGAGTTCCATATATGCACCAAAGAGAATGGAAAAATTATTGAACCCCACAGATCTTCATTTGCCAGTGCTCTTGGCTTTGTGAAGCAATCCCAGCAGATGGTGTAGGGCAACTGTTGAACAAGAAAATAAGAATCAGTTCAGAAGGAACTCTGAAGGGAGTTCTCTCTGGAGAAAAGAAAACCCTGTTGCATATTTAGGTGATCTTTCCATTAGTTGTGGAGGAGTAGCTAGATTAATTGAAAATCTCATTTCAGTGTACTGTGTAAAAAAATGTACATCTTTTGCTGGGATTGCCATGCAGCAAAGGAGATGCCTTTCTGCATGCATGTGGGGTGACACACACTGATACTGTAAGTAATTTTCTACAGCTGGACTCTGTCAAGGCTGTGAGGTTTTGGGTTTTTTTAATAGATATACTTTTTAATTACAAATCCACTATTAAAAAATCATTAGAGGAGTTATTTTTGCAGACTGTTCTAGAGGAAAAAGTTCAGAGTGATAGAATGGAATTCAGAAGTCACTGAGTTGAGTTCATGCTTTGGGGGTTTTTAGAAGTTGCATTCCTAAATATAATTTTATAATTCTAATGATGAGTGGATATTCCTTAAAGATTTTTCACTGCAGTGGGTTAAAAGCAACTGCAGTTTTCAAATTTTCATGTGATTATAATGTGAAAAAATGAGAAGCTAATTTGGACCAAGTTGCCAAACTACTGATTATTGTAAGTCATGCAATTTATTTATTTATTTGCACTATGGTCCTGCTATTAATACTATTTTGGTGACTTGACATGCACAGAGATGCCTCATTTAGTAACAAACATGAACAAAGGTGATGTGGTAATGCATGAAGATCAAGTTTCCAGGTGGCTAATTTTAGCTGCTTTTAGTGCAGTTGACGTCAAGGTCATCTTGATTTCTTTAAGACCTGGTAGACTGTCAAGAACGTGTTATGCTCTCAAGGTAAACTACTTGGTCTGAGCATCATCCTGCAGGTGTGTACTGCTAGCAGTAGGAGCAAAAGAATCACTCAAGGCATTGCAGATGTAAACCTTAGTTTTCTGTTGTTAGACTCATTAGGATCATAATTTAGCTCTTAGTGGTAGCTAATCTAAGTGGTCAGTAGATCCACAAGTGAAAAACATTATTTCAATAAAGTGCCTTGTATAATTCAATCACAAATGTGTGAATTGTTAAAATTTCAAAGAAAAGTATTGTCAGTTCTTAGAATATATCAAGAATGAGTGCAGCCAAGGAGGGATACTTAGTGTGAAAGGGTTTGTGCACACAGAATTGAAAGTAATTCTACTCTCTTGTGAATGGCCATAGTTACTGCAGGACAGGTATTCTTAGAGTGGAAGCCATGTTTTACTATTGAAACAGATAAGGCAGGATTTGGGAGGGTTTTCTAAGAGGTAAAAGTAGTTTCAGTGTTAAACTCACCTTCCCCTTGGGGGCTTCCTCTGTAGTAATATGCAGAGGATGTGAGGGAATTATTTGTTGTTGTGGAGAAAATGAGAATGGATTTAAGCTTTAGAGGAGAAAAACCCAATGTCTTTAAGGGTTGAGGATGGTGGTTTGTCCTTGCTGGGGGAAGGACTGTTACGCCAGTGAAGGTCTTCAAATGCATGTCTTATGCAACCACAACGAAGTGTTGGAGGAGATGCCTTTCTATGAAAAGCCTCCTCAGCTGAGTACTGCTGGCTATTGGAAGGATGCTGTCATGATTCTGCTTCTTGCTATTGCCTGGTAACTTGACTGCTTTTACATTAGTTTAACTAAGAGATCATTCAGATATGTGTTGGGTACCTTCTACTCCTGTGAGACGGCGTGTCAAATTCCCTTGAATAGTGCCAAAAAGATGCTCCCCTGGCTGTGAATCAGGGCATGTGTGGGGAATTCTACAGCTGTTGTCTGATCTGTTCCCCGAGTATTTTTCCAGGCTAGCTCTGCGCTGTGGGCACCACCAGGGCCCATACCTGCTGCTGCTAATGGCTTTTGCGGGCAGCAGCAGTAGTGTGAATTCAAAGTGATTCTTGCCAATTTCCCTGCTGCCCACAGGATTGCGTGGAGCAGCAGGGAACTGACAGGAGGCTTGTTCGCTGCACTCGGCTGCTGCTTTGGCAAAGCCATTAGCAGCAGCAGATACCCTGGAGCTCCCTCTGTGCAGATTCAAGACAACATTGCATTGCTTTGCATTCACTCATATTTGGATGACTATCTCTGCAATTGTGAGAAGTACCAACCTATTTTTCCAAATAAAATCTCGAGTTTTTAAATATGTGGTGGCCTCAGGGTTTTCCTTTCCACCTTCTATATGTTTGTCAGTTAAAAATTTCTTTCTTATTCTGGATGGAATAGGTTTGTAAGACATTGTTGAGAGGATATATTCCTTTAGGATGTTTATCTGTGTTCCGTCTCACTGAGGGGGAGGGGTTTACCCTTGTTTTGTAGATGATGTGTAGCTTTTGAAATGGTTTTCGGTGTCCATGATGATTTATAACTGTTTAATAATTTTATAGCTGTGCCTATTTTTGAATCATGAAATTATTACCAGAATAAAAGACCTCTGCTGAATTCAGTGGCTTTTGTTACTAAGTGCACACAGGTCCTGTCCTCTGTAGCGCAAGTGTGTTTCAGGTTCTAATCTCAAAACACTTGTGTTGCTTTCCAGTTTTGTTTTTTGTGACAATTGTGACTTTCTTGATGAAGGTTTCATTACAGATTTATTTAGCTTAGAATGGCTGGCTGGTGCATTCCTGCATCTTCATGAATGCCATTTCCATATGGTTAGAAATGTCACAGCAAAACTTAAAAAAACCCATGGTCTGGGATTTCTAACAAATAGCTTAATGTTTGTGCAGTGCAGGAGACAGAACTCGGAAGGGATAGTACAGAGCAAGACGCAGAGGGTCAGCCTGAGGAATTATAACATAGAGGAGCCTCGTCCAGCATACTCACAGTTCTACAGTAAGAGTGTAGTTAATGTTGTTGAGGAATAAACTGGGAAGCAGCTTTGAGCTCTGAGAAAATGTAGCAAAGAAACTTTGTTTTAAATGAATAAAGTATCTAGGAAGAGACTGTAAAAGGATTCACGAAAAAGCCACCACTTCTGTGTTGCCTACTTAATTATTAAGCATTTTTTGTTTGTTTCTTAATGGCCCAGGAATGTTCAAGAACAGACCAATATAACAGTACTGGATTTAGTAGCATTTGGCTTAGAGCTGAAATCATACCAAGGGGGGTACATTAGGAATATTTCTTTTTTGTATCTCAAAATGAAAAATAGTTGATTATTTACCATTTTTACTAAGATAGGAAATAATAACCCTAAATAATAAATCCCTGTAATTTACTACAGTTACTGTAAGCATAATGTAGAAACATCTTGGCTAGAGTTCTCAAAAGTAAAATTAAAATGTAGTAGTTGTCCTTGTGATGTTGCTGCATATATACAAAAATATCCTTGGATTTAAGTGGTATTGTTGAGAAAATAATCCATTTAAAGTATCAGTACCACTAACGTTTCCAATGGACAAGGAACTTAATTTTGAAATTAATATTAAATAGGAGTGAGATTATCTTTTAGAGCAATGACTGATTTTAACTATCACAAAATCATTGTGATATTTTACATTTTCAATGGAAAAACATATATCTTGCAAAGTAAAGGTATATGTATATATAGAGCAAAACAGAAATCAAGTCTTGATCTTTCTTCATTCTTCTTGAATGGGCTATTGAGAATCAAGGGTATTGCTAGATGGAGCTATGCTGTCAAAAGCTTCTTGGTATTTTTTTTTTTTTTTTTTAAATAACCTTGCAAAACCCCCAATCTTCTTTTTGGTTTTATTTGATATGTTCGCAATACGTATTTTAAAACTTGTCTAATTTGTTTAAAATAGCACTTTATCCCAACCTGTGAAGGAAGAGGCGCTTACCAGAGAGCCGTGTCCTGAGGAGGTCTCCACCGCAGGGTCCCGCAGGTCTGGGCAGGGGCAGAGGGATAAAACCGAGCAGTTCTTCCATTTTCTGTAGGAAGCAGGGAAGCCTGTCAGCAAATGATTATAGTCACTGTTGCCATCTTACAGTAATGAAGTAAATACAAGAAAAATAATAATTTAAAAAAAAAATCAAAAAGTATATTGGAGAGCAAAATGTGTTTGTGAGGCCACAGGCTCGGCTTCGGCCGCTGTCCCCCCGTGCCCTCCCCCGGGGCTGGAGCTGCAGGGTTGCAGTGCAGCGAGGTCCAGGACGGAACAGCGCCCGGTTCCCACGGTTTTCCACGGGAGCGAGCAGCCGCTGTGGGCGGCGCTGCGGGCGGGGAGCGGGAAGGGTTAAAGCCGATCCCCGCGGGGGTTAAACGCGGAGCCAAATGGAATAATGACGGGTAGCACCATCTGCTGGCCTAGTTCCGCGGGGAGCGGGTCTAACCAGCGCTAATATTGGCGCTGATGCCTTTTGATGCTTTGTGCGTTTCTTTCCGCGCTTTGTTGGGATCCGGCGGTCCGCGCACGGCGGGGCCGGGCCGGGCCGGGGGCGGCGGGTGCGCGCCGGGCAGGGAGCGGGGATGCTGCTGAAGCGAACGAGCGCTCGGGGAGGGCTCTGCGCGGCCCGGCTGCCGCTCGCTAAATAGGCCATTTAGCAATCTTCTCCCCATGCTTTTCTCCTGAGCACTGCCGGGGTGCTGGAAAAGCGGAGGGCAAGTCTTTGTCTGATGCCAAAAATGTCTTCAGTGAAGAGGCCAAGAGGAAGGGTAAGTGAGAGCCTGAATGAGTGGGAGGAGGAGGGGTTCTTTGGGCTAAAAGGCTAATGGGATTGAATAACCTTCCTTATTACTGGCTGCTGCTGCGGGAGCCGCATCGCCATCTTGAGCTGTTCCCGAGCTGGGTCCGGCTGTTTGTTCCAGCCCCGGGGCTTTAAGGTGGCATCGGGAGCGGCCCCATCCCTGCCTCCCGCCCCCGCCGCCCATGAGGCACCTATAGAACATGTATCCCGGGAAGTGCACGGGGTTTGGCCAGAAAATGTGTTTGGAAATTCCTGGTGGCTTTTCTTCCTGCTCTAGGCAGAGGCGCATTTACGGGTGAGAACGTAACATAACTGTTATCTGCTGGGGTTTTGTGTTTGAGTAGGAAATTCTTTCCATTCCTCAGAGGGGGAGGGGAGGAAAGCAAAAACATGTCTTCTGGCTGGCTGCAGGAGAGGCTCATCAGCCCCGTAAACAATTCTGCGTCCATGAAACGGGCATTAAAAATCCGAAAATAAAAAAAAACAAGCTACGTCTTTTATCCAAGGCATGGAGTGTATGTTGATCTAAATAAAAGAAACACTGTTTTCTGATCCGTTTATGGATATAGAGCTGTGTAATTTTAGTTTTGGTTTTATCTTTTGTCTGTTTTTTGATCTTGGTGTTTTTCGAACATCTGTTGTGTTCATCACCGAGTTAGTCCTGTAGATTATTCGTCTGCTTTAAGGTAACTGTGGTCCTGGTATCCTACCAAAGGCAAGACATTGATGCTGGTACCTTCAGGAGCTCCTCGCTTTTTCGTATTTTACTGGAGGTGTTGGAGGTGTGTGTTGAATGTATGGGAATGCTGCAGAGGTTAAGGATTGCTTTCTTTAGTTACAGAGGTGGAGAGAAGGCTGAGAGAATTTCAGAAGGATATTTTTTACTGATTTTGTGTATTTGGATTGGTTTTTTAAAACCAACAGTTGATGTAGTTATTTTGAAACCCACGCCGTTCTGTGGTATAAACTGAAGTCGTCTTTTATGTGTCCGCATAAGTCCCCGGCAGTTACATTTTTTTAAAAATGCATATGTATATAAAAAATGTTTGTACCTTTTCTTTACATTTTTAAAATACGGGGATTTAATTTACTTTTTGTTTCTTGCAACAGCCGCCTTCTTCCAAGAAGACTGATGGTTCAGGATCATATACTAAGTTGCAGAATACCCAGGTGAGGGCAATGTCTGAAAAGAAGCAGAAGAAAAAAACAGACTCAGAAAGTAAACAAGAGAAGGCAAATCGAATAATATCTGAAGCAATTGCAAAGGCAAAAGAGAGAGGAGAGAGAAACATTCCACGAGTAATGAGCCCTGAAAACTTCCCCAGTGTTTCAGCTGAAGGAAAAGAGGAAAAGAAGGGTAGAAAAGTTAAATCCAAACCAAAGGATAAGGAGAGCAAAAAGCCGAAAACTGGTTCCTCATCCAAACTTAAAGAGAAAACAAAAATTGGGTAAGTAGATTAAAACATTGTCTGTCTTCTCTTCAGACTGTAAATCCTTGATTAAAATGGAAACTGCTTACTGATAATAAAATGTTCTCCTCCGCTGCCTACACAAAATTCTTCCTGATTAAGTCCATGTGTGGACTCTCTCATTCAGGAACAAGAATGCTCTGTTTTCTCTTTAGATAAAATCGCTGTAGGAGTGTCCTTTTGAAAGGAATTATTTTAAATTCATATTCTAAAATATTCTGCACTCACTTTGAAGTATAGACCCAAGATCTTTTATCTAGTGTTGTAATCAGTTCTGACTCCAAACTAAGTTTTTTTGGTTTATAAATGCTGTCTTTATCAATTTTGGCATGTAGCTTCAATACAGTGTTCTTGATAAACTGCATGGGGAGAAGTTGGAAGTTTAATGAGCTTGTAAGCAAGAGACAATTCTTACGGATGTGACGTGTATCAAAAGTAAAGCACATATTGGAAAAATTAAATTCTAAAACCTTTGTAATCTTTGGTCATATCGGTTTAATCTGCCCTTTTAAAATTTTTGTAGACTCAGCTGGGTCAAGCTGGGTGGATACCTTGGGGTGAGGAGCTTTCAGAAGGTTTTAGGTGTTAGAATGATTCAGGAGCTGGCTCATCTTGGGACTCCAGAGCTAACCTATGTTGCCTGTTTATTCTTAAAGGAAAGTGTGTGATTTCCAATGTTAATTAAGTACATCAGTCAGAACTTGAAATGGAAATCTTAGCTACAGTCTGATTTTTGTTTTTTTTTTTAAATCCATGCTCTTTTTGCGGTAGCAGAAATATTAACTGGCATATCTCTCAAATTTAAATGTCTCATGCATATTTATATTTTCATGTATGGAGCAGAAATGAATGTTCTTTTAATCGGCCTATTTCTCTGCATTTTCTTTTTTTTCTTCTAGAGATCAGTGCTTTTTTTACATGTTTGAAGTAAACAATTTTGAGTAGTTATCCTGTAGTATGAAGGTGGTTACTGCTCTATACTTAACGTCATTCTTAACATGAACTTTCATGGTGTTAATTTCTTTCTGTACTGTTTATGGGTTGGCATATGATGCTGCTTGTAAGTGCACTGAGTAGGGCTCCCTTTTTTTTCTCCATCTAGTTTAAGGTGGGATTTTGGATGTGTACTTCCGAAGCTGATTTCACTTTCGTGTTTCTGAATTTACTCATGTTCTGTAACAAACATTTAGTGGGTCTATCTAATCAGAAAATTTACACATCGTCGTTTAGATAATGTCCGTTACATGAAGCTTTGTGGTTTGTCCTCAGTGTGCTTTTTATTCATTCTTTTGGATAATTGAAAAAAACTGCCAAAATACCATCCTTATGATATGCTTCATAGTTGTCATAGTATTTTTACTGATTTTAAATGAACAAAAAAAAAAAGAGAGAAGTAAACTTGCCTACAGTTTATGATTGTACACTCAGTTTTGTCTTGGTCAAATGCTTTGCTGTGCACACTTAGGATCAGTTTCTAGGATTTCATCAGACAGCGTCAGTTGAGAATGAGACATTTCTCAAACTGCGTTTTTAGCCATGATGTTTGTGTTTGATGCAAAGTACATGCAAGCTGCTAGAGGAGCTCCCATTTAATTATGGTCAGTGTTTCATAATTTTGCATTGAGCTGTGAAGGTTTGCCTCCCCATTATTTACCAGTTTAATCAGCTCATGCCCCAGTAGTACTCTGCTAACTTAATCATGTTGCTAGGTATTGCTTTAATTACGTGGGATGCATACCTAAAGATGCAGCAGTGAGGTCCTGGTAAGGAGCTGGGAAGAGTCTTCTAGAACCATGTATTACAGATTTCTGTTCATGTTCACAGAATTCCATTTTATTTAGATGGACAGCAGCAAACAAATGCTTTGAGACATCCAGATACTTCATTTACAGATTCATGTGTTGTGTTGAATTAGCACTGTTGTGTATTATTGATATAAATACATAAAATAATAACTGTTTAGCAAAGAATGTACCAGTGATTTTGCAGAGCAGTAATTGCAATCAGGCCTTGCAATTTTTTAAAAGAATAATCTTACCAAATTGCTTTCTGTGCAAATGTAACTGCTGATATTATAATAGAACAATTTCTGTAGAATCACTAGACTTGTGTTTTCAACCATGATTAAAAAAATTGTATGATTAATAAAATTTGTTTTATTCAGAGAAAACCAGAATTAAATAATAAGGAGTTTAGAAGCCAAACAGCTCTTGTAGAGTTTCTGTCCTATCTTCGGTTCTTAAGAAAATATTTCTTAATGAATCTAAGCATGTCCTTGGAATTTTTGTTAAGTCAAAATACGATTGGGTTTTTAAGCGTGTGGGTTGCTCCATTGATTTTCTCGTTACCTTAAAATAAACTTTGACTGAATCTTGGGAGAAAATTTTACTATGCTAAAATAATACCTGTAAAAGACAAGTGCTTTATTCGGCAGGAAGGGGAAGGGAAGATCTCAGTTCAATAAAAATGGGTTCCTTTCCTTTCCTTGGAAAAAAAGATTTTTGAGATCTGTTTAAAAGGAGATGAAAAAAATTAAAATTATTTTTCAATCAATAATGAGAAAACCTTTATATTATAAACATATATATATACATATTTGTATATATGGCATTCTTTGCATTTAATCAGAAAACAAAACCTGAAGTCCCCTCATGTTTTAAAAAGATAAGTAAACAATATCCACCTGTTAGAAGCTATTATGAACTAATTTTTCTGCAAGCAGTATAGTCACAAGTGAAACCTTAGAGCAAATAAAGGTTTACATTAAAAAAAAATCAAGATACTTTTTGAATAGTAGCGGAGAGTTTGGGTGCATCTGCTGTTCCATTTTAGGAGTTCCCATGTGATATGTCCGTCCCAGATGAATACATTTCTTTTCATTCCAGGTTCTCTATAGCAAACTCATTTAACTTGCAGGAACTATTGAATTGGTTGATTCAGTTTGGATTTGGAGCGTCAGAGCAATGCAGGAGGTGGTGCCCAGTTGTGTGTGCTTGAGAGATCTGAAGTCACCTATGTTTTGGGTGACTCCTGTTTTATTTTTGCAGGCCAACAGTATCTGAAACAATAACAAATATGTTGATTTTTTTTTTTTTTGAGAAATATCTGGGAAGTAGTTTTAATCTGGTCTTTCACATCTGTGCTTGCAGCAAACACAGCGTGTTCAATACAAGCACAGTTGTATTCTCTGCAGCCCAGCACTCAAAAAGCAAACTCTTACTTAGATTGTGATCATAGACTTTGACCTCTTCCAGGGCTTTTGTCTGTGTAGCAAGTTCTGTGTTGCTCTTGAGGAGGATTTTCAGTTACAGTTGAACTGTAAATGCTGCTCCTGTAGGGCTGGAACACTAATTGCTGAACAGACCTTGATAAAATTGTCTGGTTGCCATCCATTAAAATAAAAAGAGTATGTTTTTAATTGTAATACAGCACAGCTTTTACTGAAATTGAGTAGCCCTCATCTGGGATCAAGATGAGTTTTAACTACTGTGTCTGGATTTAGGGGGCAGGGTGATTTTTCAAAAGTTTTTGTTATTTACTGCTCAAACACAATCAGTTTGTGTTTGGTGGCTTCATGTTAGCTGTTCATATTTTCCTTAGTAATCCTCTGAGTTCTACATGTACAGAAAAAATTATAGCATGATTCATTCCAATTTATCATTGCTAGTTAAAAATTGCTAGCAGTTACTTTCTAGGCAGGCTGTAGTTCCTTTCTAAAGATGAGGGTTAAGGTTTTATTTCTCTAAGCTGTGGAATCAGAGAAATAATGCTTATTAATTTTAGTCAAGTCTGTTAGAACTGGATTCAGTGGTTATTAAAGTTTCTGTACCATAAGTATTGGTTAAGATAAATGACTAAATTATATTATTACCAAGAATATTGTAGGGGTATGACAAAAATTATTAGAAGAATGTATGTATAATATATTTAGTATTACCAAATTAAGTTAACCAGTTTGCTTTCTGCATTGATTACTGATTAGGTTAATTCTTCAAAATTTGTTTTACGATTTCTCTGCAGATTGCAGAACCACTTTTCATATCCTGGCTATTTACCAAGGTGTGTTGACCTTTAGGAATTTATTTAAACCCTTTTGTATTTTTGCATAGAACTTGTTTCCGTTTATAAGCTTTTTCTAATTGATTCTACTTCTTCCATCTAAGGTGATGCATATTTAAGCAAAAAAGTCTACTTCTTACCACTTGATGTGAAGAATTATGAATTTGTGAACATTCTCTTGTTCAAAAAAGTAGATTGGCATTTAGGTTTTATAGCTCTCAACGTATTCCCACCTACTCAAACATAAAATTAAATATCACAGCCCTGATGAAAAGCAACAGCTCTGCACTGATGATGTAAAGGACAATATCAGTTGAATACATTTAGGTAATTTTTTTTCTTAATCACTGCGTAATTTAAATAAATAAATCCCCCAAATTCTAAGAACTCGGTTTACAAACGTTTGAGTCAGAATGGTAATCCTTCAGTTCAAAACTGCTACCAGAAATGGCTGTATTATTTCTTGTGCTAAAAGAGCAATGGTGGATTTTGTTCATTAATCTTTGAATTATGCAGCAGTGAATCCAGCAAGTGGGATGTGATCCTGTGCACTACTCAAATGAGTAACTGTCCTTGTTGCATTGAACCTTGAAGTAGGTCTCACAAATACTGTTTACAAGCAGTTTTAGAACCCAAGACCCTAACAGATAATCTTTGCTTATTGATCTGATACATTAAGGTGGTTTGAAACCCTTATAAACTCAGGTTAACAACTCAGCAGCCATGGGGAGGAGGGTGGAGAGGAGGTGGTTCACCTGTTACATCGATGCTGGATTAAGTGTAAATACCTTACTTAAATTACTTTATTTTAAATAATTTCTTTATTAAACTTAAATTTCCTGGGAGGCAGATGCTGGCAGTTGTCTTTGTTATTTCATGCCAGTGAGGCAAATGCTGGTGGCCAGGTCTGTGGTCAGGAAGAAGGGGTGCTTGCTGAATCTTTGAGTTCTGTTAGCTCGTTTGAGGTCACTACCTTGTGTCGTGATTAAAATGGCACATAAACTCAAGACTGAATCATCATTCTGGGATGTTAATGCATGCTCTGAGCTGTGACTCTGGTGAAGTTTTCTCTGCTCCCAGGTTGTAGTTTTGATGCATAAGTTGGATCTAAGTGGCATCATCTAATGTTTCTACTGCAAACTGTATGAATAATACATAGTATTATAATACATAGTATTACTACAATAATACAAAGTAGTCTGGTCTTAGCAAATAAATTCAAAATAAAAAACGTTTGTTATTTTGCATTATTGTTTCAATATTGTATGAGCTTGAAATGACTGATAGTTCCAAAAAAAATATTAAGAGTGTTTAAAAATCTGTGCACAGTCCAGAAGATATTAATTTGAAATACAACTGTAGAAGGAGACAGTGGCTAATATTAGTGTTGCTATTATTTATTAAATGTATGCTAAAAGGGTAAGAGAAACTGGTTTTATACCAGTTAAATTAATTCTCATTCAAGAGGATGCAATATATTGTCAAAGAAACTTCTACTTTATACTTTTAACTAAGTTTCTAATGATAAAGAATGGCTAATGCTGTTGATAACATAGGAGTTTTATTGTTAGTAATTTAACAAAGTGCTTTGGCTATAAGTGGTAATATCTGAGAGGTGGCTTTGGATGCTAATAATTAGTCACTTGGTGTTTCCTGTTTTGGGAAAACTGAGGTAAAATGATATATTAAAGGCATGCAATGAAGGCCAACTGTACTTCCTATTCCTGACATGCCTGTTACTTATTTTCTGCCTTTTTCTTTCTGTCCTCTTTAATACTTCCTTTTTCACTCTTTGGAAGGCTTTGAAAAGTATTTATCAGAGTACTGGCAGTGTTTCCATCACATTCTCTGCTATCAAACAGAAGGAGAATGGAGCACATTCTTACTGGTTTTCATTTGTAAGAAAGAAGTTGCAATGCTCCTCAAATAGTGGTTCTTGGTAGCTCTAAACCATGACAGGAGTCTTACACTAGGGATCAGAAGTAATATTGGCTCATGAGAAAACTTTTTAAACTTTTTTTGGGAATGTTGGTTTCTCAGCATCTTTGGTTTGTACTTACAGAAAAAGAAAATATGTATTGAAGAAATCTACAATGTCTAATTGTTGAAATATTTCTAGATATTATGTAATAAGATAAATCTAAATTTAAAAAGGCAAGAGAAGGTGAAATTGGAGTGGAGTCTGGTGATATTTTTTTTTCCATGTCTACAGTGTGCTGTTAACTTTTCATAGAAACAGAATAGATAGTTTCTGTTCAGAACAGTTTGTTTCAGGGTGGAAAAAGGGATTTTAGCCAAGGATCTTTATGCTTTCATGCAGAAATTTATAAACTGGCAAGAGAACTTGTTCGCTCAATGAAGGTTTTTCACAGAATTGATCTCCAGTTTACAAGCTTCTGAAAATCATTGTTTTCACATACCAGATTTTTTTTAGAAGTTTTTGACCAAAATATGAGCAGATTGCATTTTTACTGATAGAAATATATGAGTTTAGCACCATACTGTTGTTCATCAACTTTTGATAGCAAGGAGCATTGTGATTTTGGGCACTGGATCAGAAAGAAGTGAAACTGCATTTATTCCTCTCATTGGCACCATATCCATATAGAGGAGGAAACATTCTGATCTGCAGCACGTAGAGATGTTCAGGAAATTTCAGGGAGGTGCTTGTGAAGTCCTGGACATAGGGAACATGAGCTCAAAGCAAGAGACAAAGTGGACAGAAATGAAATATTGTGTGTAGGACTGCAGGGGCAGAGCAAGAGGTGAACCCAAGGAGGGACTGAAATTAAGAAAAGGAGAGGAACAAATATGCAAGAAAAGATGTAGCTAGAGCAGTCTAATTACAGAATATCCCCATGTTCTAAAACAGAAGGTCCTTAAAATCCTCAGGTTCAATGGATACCACTGCAACCCACAGTAAACCCCATATCCCTTAATATTGTGCTTCTTGAATACTAAAGGACCATTGAGCCTAGAATAGTAAACAGTAGTGCATGAAGTGAGAATAGGCTGTGGTTGCACAGATACAATTACTTAACATAGCAACATGCATTTATGGATTGTTTTAATCTACCATTCACAAAAGAGGATCAAAATTTGGAATAGTTTGCCCAGGTACTTACGAGCTGTCAGCATTGGAGATAATGACAGCTGAGCAGAGCAACATAAAAGAACTCTGAAGCTGGCTTTGAGTAGGGACCACAGGTCTTCCAGAGACCCCTTCTAGCTTGACTTACATCTTAACTGAATGTTCTTTAACTGAGTATATGTTATCCTTTTTCTTTGAAAGAATTTAAGAGCAAGGAAAACCTAGATTGAAAAATATGAAACATATATTGAAAACATATTCCTACCCTTTTTCCAAACCCAAAAGGTACAAACCAGGAACCTGGTGGGATGGATATTGTTTCACGAATTATCTTCCAGGAAATTCTCCCTCATAGGTTTACTAGGTTTCCCTTTAAATCCATGTTAAATTTTAGTATCCGGAATTCCTTTTAAGAACAATTTCAAAAGGTCAATCACAGTGTGCCTCATCTGCATCTATTTTGGAATATATTAGCTGATTTGACATATTAGTGACAAGTGCTAATGTAACACTTAAATTTTATGAAACAAAGTGAGATAAAAATGGAAAAAGTGATTATCCAAGTCCATCACTAGAAAGTGTCTTGTTGGACAAATACCAGAGAATACAAGTCTTAAGATAAAAAAAAAAAAAAAAGAAAAAAAGAAAGATGATTTCTAATCAGAGCTTGAAAAGTGAGGGGAAAAAATGCTCAAACTAACCTTGAAGTCAGTAGGGAAACCAGTGTGTTCCTTGCTGAAATTATTTCCTGTTATTATGAAACATGTTTTCAATGTAATAATTAAACTGAGAACACCTAATGAGCCAAGGACCAGAATTTACTTGTGAACAAGCAGCTCTGTGATTATGCTGACTGCAGCTTCATTTCAACCTGTATCCATCAGTGCTGTTCTCTTTGTGCTAGAAGTTAAAAAAACAAGGGAGTGGAAAATCTTTTGTGATGAACTGAACATATGTAGTGATTAAATATTGAAAAGCAATGAAAATGTTCATTGCTTCTGATGATATACTTGGAATCTTCTGTAAGCCATGTTGCTTAAACTTTCCATAGTGTTTTGGTAATTTAAGATGCTTACCGTGTGAGCTGTTAATACCGTGTAGCAAATGTGTGTGTGTTCTCTTGTTTGAGCACTTGGAGAGAAGCAGATGAGATATAAGTGTTTCAACCATTATGTTCTCACCAATAGTATTCTCATCAGCTGACCAATATATTTGATGTTATTTTGCTGTAAAATAACTTGTATTTACTGTATAGAGACTAAAATCTTTGGCTTAATTTGTTTATAACATGGCAGAAGCAGCTTGTATGCTGGACTACGTTCCTCATTTTGTGTTACAGATCTGATCATAAGAGACTATATGAAATATATATTTTAGGACAGATCTCTATCTGTGATTTTCTTGAACAGTTTGTCATTATTCTACAATTATGCCGCTGTAAACATATTTAAAGAAGTGTATTTGGCACATGTCAAATATGGAAAAATATTTTTACACCCTTTAGTTAGAAACAAATCTGATGAATTGGTGTGATTTACAGTGTAATCTGTAAATCCAAACAAAGAAATAATGGGTGCTTTTTCATTAGAGTTTAATTTATTTAGCACAGTGGTAGTTCTTAACATATTCTGATAGGTTCTAAGATTACTTAGAGATAAAACTACTGGATTTTGGATATAGCTTTGGGGGTTTTTTTAAGGGCAAAAAGGATTTGTTCAGTTCCCTTATTTTTATAATTGAATGACTTATTTAAGCATAAAAGTTTTGCATGTAAGACAGTTCTGAGTGATTTTTAGGTTGTTCTCCACAGCTATTTTTTTTGAATAAAAATAAGGGAAGATACATTTTACAGTGGTAAATTGTTTATGATAAATCATTTACTGTTTTCATCTGCAGATGGTATCTCTGCTAACTGTGTAGTTTACCATTCTCACTTGGATTAATTGTTGAATTTTATATTTCTGTTTTTTTATGTAAAGATTTAAAATGTGTATGATAATTAGGAATTTGTGATAGTAAGGTAAATGTAGAGAAGCTCACTAACACTAGTGAGCAATACTGTCTATTGTAAGGTATTTGAGACCTGTTACTCATTTTTCAGTCAGCAATGCTATCTGAGTTTTATATTGAGAATATGGGAATTGCTGGTGGTGTGGTCCTGAAGTTGCACATACTGGTGTACAACGTTCACTCAGGTGCTGGGATTTTGTTTCTGACAGAAAGCTGATCATCACACTCGGCAAAAAGCAGAAAAGGAAAAACGAATCTTCAGATGAACTGTCTGATGCTAAGCAGACTCCACAGAGGCCACTGAAAGATGAAGACTCACAGGTAAGTAGTCAGTATTCTTCCTTTATAAATTCCTGTGTGTTATTTCTACAGATCTTTTTTCCCCTCTCTCCAGAAAGTTGCACTTCCTTTGACACAGAGAGTTACACTTCTGTGTATCTCATAGGTAGATCATCAGCCACTTTCCTCAGTTGAAAACCAGATAATCCCACAGGGTAGAATCCCTTTTCAATAATGGGACATCAATGCCCTGCTTGTATCTGTTTAATTTCAGTACAGAAACCCATAGATTTGAGACTGTGAGTCCTTACACTGAGCTGGCAGTTAGACCTGATCCTTAGGCTGAGTGTGAAAACAGAGATTGTCTAATAATAGAAGGGACATTTATCAGTGAAACTGACTCTTTGAAAACTTTTAAAAGTGTTTTTTCAAGCTTTAGTGTGTTTTTTTCTGAGCTCTGCTTCTGTAGAAACAGAAAAAACAGATTTCTTGCAGTGTTGGATCTGAAGGCAGTGATGATCAATATGCTGATAGACTCTAATTGCTTGTGGAATACTTCAGAGGTGCCAGATGAAGAATTGAAGTGGTCGAGTCATTCCCTTGAAGACTAGCTCTCTTGTCACTTACTTTCTGCATTTTTATCATAGATTACCCAGGAATAATAGTAACATAGCTAATTAGTTCTAAAACTTGTGCACAAAGAAGCATGGACTGTTGATAAGGGATTATATTCTATTTATGTGTGTATTAGTAACAGAATTATAACTTCTTGCTTTAGGCAATCTCCAGTAAAGTAAGGTTATTTGCTGGAAATGCACAGGTTTTTATCCTGTGGCAATTTCATCCACAGAGGCAAAATCAGTATTCAAAATAAGGTGCTGTTGAGCAGAAATTAATTGCATTAGTTGATGATAGTTGTCAAAAAACGATTATGAGATACTGAATTGCCCTCTGGTGTTTCCCAGATAATAATGCTGGAGGGGAAAAGGGATCAGAAGCCATTTCCCAGAATGACTTCTCATTGACTGAAGTGATAGCTTGTCTTAGGTAAAGGTTACCTGGAAGGAGCTGTAACTTCTCAGTAGTGTTCTATTATCAGATAGGCATAAATTTATAGGCAAACAAATATAATATAAAAGACTGAAGATCAGTTCTTTCCTAGGCATATCATGAAATCACCTGCTCATGGTGTGAAGGGAAAAGAGGGTAGAGGTGATAAGGGGTGGTGTGAGAGAGAAATAAATTTTATTGCAGAATGTCACTGCAATAAAAGCAGTGCCTTGCTCTCCTTTAAGGAACTGGGGAGAAGCAGGAAAGACATAAATTGCTTTACTTCATTAATTAATTTTCTCTTTAGTTTTCGAACATGTTCATGATTTTGTTTTCAAAGAGCTGTTTCTAATTTCTGTTGCAGATAGCTGTTTCGAAGCTCTGGGGGGCAGTTTTAGGCCTTTTTCCCCCCTAATTCATTTTGCATGCTTAGTTTCACATTAAGTGGCTTCCTTAAAGAGATGGATTTTTTTTTTTAAATTTTTTTTCCTTTTTTTTTAATTTTTAATGTGTGGTGCTACTTTATTTTATGTCTTAGAGCCATTTGTTTATGGCCATAGTTCTCAGCTCAGGGAAATACAAAAGTTTTTTTCCAGACACTTCAGATTATGTATTAATGTGTTGGAGAACATATGTTGATGTTTTGCTAATCACTTCATACTTTAAGAAAAGGCATAGTGAGAAGAATTGGAAATGCCAGTTACATAATTCTGCATTGCTCATATTACCTGGCTTTTTTTTTTTTTAAAAACCTACTTCTGTCAGCAAACTATTATTGATTTAACTATATTGTGACATTAGTGTCTTTAAATTAGAAATTCCTTTTGGTGCTACCACCCAGCCCCGCACACACTTTATGGAAGAACAGCTAATCTACATAACTGTGCAAAGCTCGTGAAGTAGTTTCATTTTTGCAGCTTCTCTAGAGGAATGCTCGTGCCCATTCTTTGCCTTGCACTATAGGTTACTACTCTTTACTTTTGATGTAGTTAAAGCACAGATAGGTCTTTTACCAGAGACCAGCCAGACCAAGGGCTGAATTAACAGTCAGGAAGTTCCTGTGCTGCAATCTCTTTGTTACTTAATATCTGCTCTGCAGAAGCCTGTGTGACCACAGGATTTTGGGTTTTGTCTTGTTCACAACTCGTTCTCCCAGCTGAGTACTGCAGTGTAATATAACATTGCAACCTGCAATGGATTTTCCTGCGCAAAAATACCCTTTACTGTCTAGCTCAATATACTAAATTTGTTTTGTAGAGACTTGTTTTGTTTTGCTGTTTTATTTTTGTGATGATCAGTTCTCTAAAGCAGATTATAGTGTTTTCAAATGTTAGCTACCTAGTTTGATACTGCTATTTTTATCCAGTGAATCCAATTTACAAATTAATCTTAGGCTTAAATAGGCAGTGTCTCATATATTGGTACTGAGGGTTTGGAAAAGTTATGCAATATCCTAATAATCTTAAGTATTTGAAACTGTGAGTGAGAAGGAATTATTTTCTTTGACTGAACATTATTTCTTCAGCTGGAATTTGTTGTCTTCAGATTCTTGCAGAATGAAAGATTAGAGAGAGAAATTGTAAAGTAAGCCAAATAACGCTGTGAAACAAGCCTTGATTAAGGTGGAGGAGAAAATACAGACATGAACAAAGGAACAGACTTTGTTTGCCATCATGTCAGACTTCATTGGCAATGAACAATATGATCTAGTGAAATGCTCATAATTTTTTGTATAGCACTGTTGTTCAGTAAAAACACCTCAGCTTTTTTATTTAGTATCTTTCCCTCCGATTCTGGAGTTGGACAGTAACACTCTGCTGTGACACTGCATTAGGAAATCGCTGTTGAAATGCTGATGCTCGTGGGAGATCTGTTAAATATCAGCTTTGCTCCCATACCCTGAAAATAATGTTTCATGTTTGCTTTTGAACTCTAAAAATAAAAGTATTGTATGCTTACATGAAAGAGAAAATAACTATTTAATTAATTGAACATAAATGAATCACAGAGTTCCGTTATTTCATGTTTTTTATCAGATGTTGGCCTTTGGTTTATGTACAGCTGAAGTATTGCTTAGAGTGTCCCAGAACAACGCAGCTCATGTTAGGGGAAATTTTGGGTAAAGCCTCTATATCTTTCTTTCTCCTGTATGGCAGAAGAGAAGATCAAATCGTCAAGTTAAAAGGAAAAAATACGCTGAAGAAGGAGAAGGGAAACAATCAGAAGAAGAAGCAACTAAAGTTTCTGTAAAAATCAAAAAGAATTCTGCCCCTTTACCTGCTGAACAGCCTTTACAATTATTTGTGGTAAGTAAAAATGGGCTTGGTCTGTGGGAACTTTCTATTTGTCTCAAGTAGTTCAGTGAATAAAACTCCTAACTTGGAATACATTATTATTTCTAAGCCACTGTTCAGTGTGACATTTTTCCAGGATCTTGAAAACTGGAAGAAATGACTTCTTACTATTTTTTTTTTGTGTTGCAAACATTTGTTGTCTTAATTGAAGTTAAGAGAAAGGATAAGGCTAAGGTGAGTAATTTTTTATGTGCCATAGGGTGGCATAAGAAAAACCTCTGTTCTAATGTTACCATGACTTAAAGAAGCATCAGATTATTTGGGGGCTCTCTACTCACTGAGATATTTAAAAAGGACACTCCTCCTCTCCCCACAACTCGTTCAGGTTTGCACGTCACTGTTTCTCTTGGTAAACTCAAACTTACTGTCGAGCCATTCGAGGTAAACAGAGTGGCAGGGAAGAAACAGGATAAAAGTGCATATGAGATGCTTGAAAGAGTGCCAGAAGTTGTAAGGGAAGGAGAGCAATGTTATAATTGGGAACAAATCAGCCAAGAGGGAAGGTGACTGACTATTGCAAGCAACTTTTACAGATGATCTCTTTATCTCTGGAGCCACAGCCCCAGTTGTGGCAGAGCCATGGAATCCGATCCCTGTCTCAGCTAAGCCCTGCTGGAATTGCCAGCCACAGCCTTCTCTCTCTGATTCCACAGCATGTTTGTTACCTGTGTGCAGAGTAGATGTATCAGATTGAGTTGGTCACATGCTGGGTTTCTTTCCTGTTTTTTTGCCTGCCTGTCAGAGTTGTTCTTCAGTTGCGTATAACTAAATTCTGGGTATGTCCAGTGCATCAGTTGAACTCAGCAGGGCATTCACAGTGTCTGGAAAGCATCAGAACCCCCAGTGCTCACACTGAGTGTGTTTGGCAGCTGAGCACTGCAGCTGATGCTGTGTGGAAGTGCCAGACTTGCTGTACTTTTGCATGTAATCCTTTCTGGGTAGAGACCTGGATTTTAGATTTTACTCCCAGCCTGTCAGGGAATGCTACCGGTGGAGGTTAAATTTACCTTTATTGCTCATCTTCTGACAAACCACTTGCAGCTGAAGGTTTTAAGCCTGAGAGAGAGGGCTTTTACTGCAGTTTTATAATATCATTGTTTTCCTGTGTTTATAGGAAAATCCAAGTGAAGAAGATGCAGCAATTGTCGACAAAATCTTATCCTCCCGGGTAATAAAGAAAGAAGTAAGTGATTGTCATGGAATAAAGTAGTTCATTTGAGAAAGGGCTTTTCATCTATCATTTTACATTCCCCCTTAATTTCCTTTCCTAGATATCTGCTGGGATGACAGTAGACACAGAAGAGTTTTTTGTAAAATACAAGAACTAGTAAGTATTAAAAAGTTGTTTCATTGGATGTGTTGACTGAACTGTTAAGTATCATATTTATATATCAGGTTTTGTATTGTTTGTTATCTACTGAGATTTTTCTTTATCAATTTAATCTTTAAATTCCTAAGAATCTGCAATATATTGATAGTAAAAATTCTAAAACTACCAGTATTGTGAAACCAGCACTGTCCAATAAGCTGGCAGCCTTTGTTTGCCAAAGAAGAAAATTTTTTAGAAAAGATATTTATTAAATTAGAAGATATATTTATTAAATTCAGCAGGGACTACATGCCTGAGGCAAGTTTTAATTTCATGAATTTAAATTAGAGGTGTTTTGTGAACCTAGATTAGATTTACAGTGCCATGCATTTAGGAGATGCTGATGTAGTAGTCTTATTGTTTCAAAAAGAAAGAAAACACTTGTGATAGAAGTGTTTTTCCATCAAAAGCAGGAAATAAAAGACTGAAGAAAAAAAGAAATGTTCACATATTTTATTTTAAATTTCTTATCTGTTTTCCTCTCACTACTCAATTCTTGATGCTGAAAATCCAAGCACATTTTAAATTTTACATATGTCAATAATTAATCAGGTTTTTGCTAATAAATGTAATTTTTTTTGAGACTCTGGTTCCACATCTTGTTGGAGAACATTTACCTCGTGTTTTTTTGAAAGGATAAAGTCTGTCCTTTCATCTGAGAATGAGTAATCCCCAGCTGCACTTTATTTCTAGCATATCTTTGGAAAGCTTAAAAAATGATGAAATTATACTAAAAAAGGGGTGTGAGGAGGAAATACGTGTACTTCTGTAGTGTAATTTCAGAGCAGCTCTCCTGAGGGGCAGTTGGATGCTGTAGGTGCTGGTGCTGATGGTTCCTCTCCCTTTGAGTGTCCCAGCCCAAGGCAGTGACAGGTTCCTCCCTGCCAAGGGCTCTGCTGCTCCTCACTGAGCTCTGTCATCCAGCAGTGCCTGTGGAGAGACACTCACGGGAGGTACATGGGAAAATCACATCCGAAGAGGTGTCAGATTTTAAACTTGGCTTGTTTAAGCTCACTTGAAATAAGCTTGTTTCCCTTCTTAGGACACATGAAAGAAATTTGTGAATCTATAGAGTTCTGTAGATTCCTGCTCAAAAATGCTACCTTAACTTGGTGCTGCAAGATGATTATTTGGAGGAATAAATCTTTGATCTTTATGGTGGATTCTGTTATTTTAATGGTATATTAAAAATAGATAGTAAGCGTTTGCTTTCACCAATGTGTTAATGTCAATCTCTGTGATTTTAGCTCATATCTCCACTGTGAGTGGGCCACAGAACAACAGCTTTTAAAAGATAAAAGAATCCAGCAGAAAATAAAACGGTTCAAAGTAAGGAAAGCACAAAGAGCTCACTTTTTTGCAGATGTGAGTATGAAATATAAATTAAATAAGCTTTTTCTTTCCTTGTAAAATTGTGATTAGTAGTTTGCTTTTATATAAAAGAGCTGATTGTTAGGAAGTAAAAATGAGCCATTGGTGTTGGTTGCATCAGGGGGGTGGGTTATTTAATGTAATTTTAAGAGCAAGTCTTCTGGAGTTGCTGAACTAACCTGACTTACATGGTTTAAAAGTGGAATTCGTTAAGTAACTGCTTAGAAGTGGTAAGGAGGGAAGAATTGTGTCGGTATGGCTAGTTTCTGTAGGACTTCCACAAGGCAGCACTTCATTCCATAATGAGTGGATCTAGTGTCAAATCCCTCCTCAGTGAGTGCTGCCAAAGAGAACCAGAGGGATATATGCATGGGTCTAGTGTGGAATTTAAGGTCTGTGCAAAAACCTCAATAATTTTCAGCTACCAAATTCATTTCGTGTATAATGAGACCAAGTCTTAGCAAATACCAACTATTTTTGCCTCTCTTCTAATTCTATTAATCTTTCCCTGCAGATGGAAGAGGAACCTTTTAATCCTGACTATGTTGAAGTAGACCGGGTATTAGAAGTGTCTCTTTGTGAAGATAAAGACACTGGTGAGGTAAGTATGTCTTAAAACAAGTCAGGAAGATACACCTCCAAGTAGTGTTTGACAATTGTAATTTTATCTCAGAGTAACACTTTATTGACTTTAAAGCTTCACTAATATTTTTAATGAGACATGACAATCTTGTCCATTACTTTGCTAGCTGTGGATTTGAAACAGAAATCAGCATTTAATAGCTTATATTTTTCTTAGTATTAATAGGTCATAGTAGACAAAGCTTTGGTATTGCCTGACATTTGTGGGTTCCATCAAAAGGCTGGTCCCATATACTGTCCTGTGTCCGGATATTGGCATGGGGTCACTGGTAATAAAAGCTTTAGGCATTTTAGTGATTTCTTCCTTCTAGTGATTGGAAGTGCTTTGATAGCCACCAATGAACCTTTCCCTCTGTATTTATCAGAAGTCTTTTTTTAAATTTAAAGTACCTCTTCTGGAAAGCTATTACAGAATGAAAACATTCTGAGATTATGTAAAGAAAACAGAAAAGCAAGTCAGGCAATTAAATTGCCAAAATTCAGAAAGTCTGAGACAAGTGGAGATGAAAGACTCAGAGGAAAGTTGTTGATTAAGACTATTGGAATATCTATAATGCTTATTCTGCTTGTGTAGATAGCAAAATGAGCAGACTTTTACCCAGTGATTTCTGCATTAATCTTCCTAAAGCAGGGTTGAGAGTTAAAATGACTTTTCATTTGTATGCAGCAGATTTGTCATTATTAAACTTTTAGAAAAAATGTGTTGTCACAAGACTTTCCCCTCAGCTTCTGGAAGGATGACTCTTTATTTGGATTTTAAATATTTATGTACTGAATCAAAATAAGATAATCTGCTTTGGTTCAATTTTTTTTGTATGTGTTGTTCATCAAGCCTGTAAAGCGCTATCAAAGTTTTGTTGATAAGACCTCTGGTTGAGGAGCTCTAAAGCTCTTTGTTTTAGGCCTAGGTAGCCTGATTTGAAGAGGGGAGGAAATTTCCTGGGTGACACTTCTGTAGTTAGTTCTGCCACCCTGCCCCGTTTCCCCAAATACCACAAGTAATGTAATTTATCTTTCCTGAGACTAAACCAGGATCTACTTGTGGGTAAGTGGGATTGAAAAGTACTCCAGAAGTCTACAAAAAGTGTGGCAGAGTGTGAGGAAGCAAGGATAAGTAGATAGTTAACAGGAATCTACATTGAACATTTAAAAAATTGTCAGAAATATGCTTTTGATTCCAGCCCTTGTGTAAGCAAGCTACTCTAATAGTAAGGCATATTAGCAGTCTGTATACTAAATTAAAAACTGATAACATTCAGAATTTTCTTCTGCAGCCTGTTATTTACTATTTAGTAAAATGGTGTTCGTTGCCATATGAAGACAGTACGTGGGAGCTGAAAGAAGATGTAGATCAAGCAAAAATAGAAGAATTTGAACAATTGCAAGCTTCCAGGCCTGACTCAAGGAGATTGGTAAAATTATACCTAATTTACTTGTCTGTCTTGGTAAATCTGACTTAGTTTTCCCAACTTTAAACTCTTGTGTTAAAACACAAGGCTTAGTAACATTCTGTATAAAGCATCTGTGTGCCTTGTTATCTAGGAGTAATAAAATATTCAGGTAGGCATAGATAAATATTGTTAGTTGTTAGGCTAAAAAAATAAAAATTTTTGCTTAGGAAAAAACCTGAAGTGCTGTGACTTCTTGAGCTTCTAGCTGAGCGATGAGCTGCACATTGAAACTGGCTATCACAGAATCTGAGCACCTTTAAAATGAGCAGAAACCAGGATGACGTATAAACACCCTTTTATAGAGAAGGGAGTTAAGTGTGTGCTTGAGCACTGAAGAGAATTGGCAAATGAGATCTGTCAAACAGATTCTGTAATTTCTCCCTGCTTTTATTTTTCTTCTTGTCATTAAAGAGCTAACTGAAAGAAAGAAAAATACGTGTGATAAGGAAACATGTTTTATCTTTAAATTATCAATCTTCTGTCTCCTAGAGCAGGAGAAAGCAAAATAGTTCTATTTCAAGTCCTGTATGTCATTGTCAGAGTAGGACATGTGTCCTGCGTGGTGTAGTACAACACTTGTTCTAACTTCTTTTACATAACTAAATATGCACCGTGTTTAATTTGGAGGCTTTGGAATTTATTTTAATGTTTTTTCCATCTACAGATAATGACAGTAGTCACGATTAACATCTTCATATTATATTGAGTTCATTTTTGTAGTATTTATTTAAAATCATGACATTTTGGCATGTGGGAAGAAGAGCTTTTATACCTCTGTTACCATATTTGGCTGTGAGAGCAAAAGATGATTAAAGCGCAACTGTACAACTGACAGTCAGCTCAGCATCAGCAACAAGTATTTTTGCTTCAGGCTCCAGCAGCTACAAGGAATTATTTGCTGACTGCAGCCCTGCAAGCAGGAGCGTGGCTGCTCAGGGTGTGGGGGAGTGGACAGATGGCAGCTGGTGGGAGAGGGGAGGAAGCCACAGCTGCTGGGGAGGGACAGCTCCTGCTGCGCCCAGACCTGCGCTCAGGTGATGCTGACGCTGGCAGTGCAGAGAGAGAAAATGCACATGGAAAATTCAGGGCTGCCACATAAGGCCACAAGAGTCTCGAGTGAATGCAAGCTTTTATAAATGTTGAGAAATGGGGAGGGAGGGAGGGGAAAGTACAGCTGGTGAGAAAAGCTCTTACTAAAATTACTTCGCTTGAATGTGTGAGTTTGTTCACACTGGGATGCAGGAGCTATCAGAAGAGTTTTCTGCTGGAATCCTACCTAGTATCAGTCAAAAACTGCATGATTTCACCTCTAATTTGCCTGCTAAGCTAGAGACCAGGCAGTTCTGGCTCCAGGCTTGGCAAACTAGTGTGTGTGTGTGTATGTAAATATTTATACATAGCCCCTCAGCTTTCCTTAGCTTGCTAGGTCCCTGAGGGTGCTACACCTCCGTACTGTCAGTCTGTTTTGTCATGGCCTTTGCATCATGACCCTGCAGGTGCTGGTGCTGACTTTGATCTGATCCCTTGGGAAAATCTGCTCAGAACACTGAACCTCTCAGGAGTTTGCTTTTTTATACTCCTGGCCCTGACTTCCTGCACTGGCTGTGGGACAGCGTGGTCAGCACGGGCTGTGCAGAAGGGAGAGGGCAAGATCACAGTACCTGTGTAGATGCCCAGACTACATCAGCATTCAGAGCTACTTAGGACTTCAGGGGTGTTGGTAGTCCCAAATACTCAGTTGACTCTCGTGTGGGTCAACTGCCTGTTCTTAGAGCTGCCAAAGTGAAACTTCATGTAGTCTTGAAATTTCCTATATGCATGAATTAGTGTGTCATATTATTCTTGCCAAAGTATTTGTATTCTATGTTTTAAAAAACAGTTGCTTGGTTTTATTATAATGTAGTCTCAATTTAAAAGTAGCAATTCATAGAGAAAAAGAAATACAAATTTCAAGTTTTTGCAGACTCTTAAATATTAAGTGATGCTAACAATGACACTTTACGGTTGAATTCTAAATCTAAAGTGATACACTCAGAAAATAGTGGGATTAGATTTTTTAGAAAAATTCAGCATATATCAACTTGTACATATATTAATCTTTCCCTTAAAGGACCGACCACCTCCAAACTCCTGGAAGAAGATAGAACAGTCCAGGGAATATAAAAATGGGAATCAGCTCAGGGAATATCAACTGGAAGGACTTAACTGGCTCCTCTTCAACTGGTACAATAGGTATATGCATGGAATATTTTTTAATGTAGATTTTGAACCATGTGGAGTGAATCACCATTCTTTGGGATAAATACTACTTTAACTAAATTAATTGCGGTTTCTCTACTTATAGCTAAAAGGATGTAACTGAAGCAAATTTTTCTCCCTTTGGGTGTGCAAGGATGTTTTTATCTACAAAAATTAACAAAATATTAAAATAGTGCAACTAACATAACTGAAAATAAATTTTCAGTGGCTATGAGGAAATTAAAACAAAAACAACCAAAGTGCAAGCTTTCAGAATTTATGAAACTGGGAAACACTTGCATCTTCCAAAATGACTGCTAGAAATAGTATGTATTTCAAAAAAAGTTAACTTCTCTTCAATAAGGCTAGTAAATAATTGTATTATCTGTATTTTAAGCTAAAGTTAACTTTTGAACCTTTGTTCATTAATGCTACGTGGTGAATAGGAATATAATCACTTTGAAGATCTTTTCCAGAATCATGTGTTTTCTCTGTATCTAAATTGAATTTCTATTAATGAATCTTCCTGCTTGTTGTATTTCTAAACTACCAGTTGCATGTCCCTTATAGAGATGATGGCAGCAGGCATAGCATTTGCCATTGATCTGCAGAAGGAAATCTGATTTTAATTCTCATTCAAGCAGTGCAGCTGTGTGACACCTGCAAACAGAGTGAAGGGCTGGAATGTTTGGCTGAGAGTGACCATGGAGTGGTACTTCATGCAGTAACTTAGTTATAGACATCTGTCTGGTTCTGGAATCAAAAAGGGAAATTTGTTAATGATGCTCTAATGCACTCCTTTCATGTGAGTGTAGCTGGGATACTTCCCATCTGTGATTTCTAGGGAATCTTCATTAATTTCTAGCAGTTTTGTCAAGGTGAATGTGCGTGTACAAAACCTGCTTAATTCAAATTCCTTTAATTAGGGCAGAGGTAGTCCCAAAAGAATACTTCTGGAATATTTTTGTAGGAGAACTCCACGGAACATTCCATTCTCAGGTTTTGACAGTGCAAAGCTTTACACAAAAGTTTTGAGTGTTCTTTCACCTTAACCTTAAGGGAACACTTGAAAGGATCTTTTTGCAGTGCCTCAGTTTTGACTGTTGTTGTAAACTGGTGTATTTGAGCTTTGTTTTTGTGAATTGTTCATTTTAGTAACAGCTTTAGGGTCTGTACTTTGTTTGATGGTAGTAATAAATAAATATCTTTTGCTTGCAGGCGAAATTGCATTTTAGCAGATGAAATGGGCCTTGGCAAAACCATTCAGTCCATTACATTCCTGTATGAAATCCTCCTGACTGGTATAAGAGGCCCTTTCCTGATCATAGCTCCACTTTCCACTATAACAAACTGGGAGAGAGAGTTCCGCACGTGGACTGACCTGAATGTTGTGGTGTACCATGGAAGTATGATCAGCAGGCAGATGATTCAGCAGTATGAGATGTACTTCAGGGACTCCCAGGTATTGTAACGTCACTTGTGTGCAATAACTCACTCAAAACATGGCTCAGGTGACAATAATGACAAGTGCATTTGACAGTATATGTGTGTTTATCTTGGTGAAAGTAATTTCATGTTCCAGGATGTTACATATGAGCATCTTCAACAAATGCTTACTGGGTAAATTCAGTGACAGTGTTTGCTGCAAGATGTGTGTGTTGTTTGACTGTGCTGAGTAATTTTGCAGTTGAATAGCAGTGACGCTGATACTCTGGTGGAGATTAAAGTGGACGCAGATGGTTGCAGTTGGGACCTGAATTTGAAGAGCGGGGAGGAAAAAAATAATACTGATTAAGCTCTGCTACCTTTATGTAGCTGTTGATTTCCTTTTGCTGGTGTTAACTGTGTGCAGTTTGCTTTTCAGTCTTAAATACGTACCCTTAAATGATGTGAAAAATCCTTGAAATCTGACTATTTTTAGAAGGGTCTTTATTCTTTTTATATATTGTGCATTTTTTTTTTAATTGTCATGGTATTTCTTCAAAATTGATAAAGCTGAGAACTTCTTATGAATTAGTGCTTATTATCAAAATGACATCTTGTTTGTCTAGGGAGTTATTCTATACTGCCTTGCTGAAGGCTTTACATATTCTCCTTGTCAGACCAATGGAGTTAGCTGGATAAAAAGTTTTCATTTAGTTCTCAGGTGTTACTGTGATTACTTACTGTATGACTGCTAACTGTATTAACATCATGTATTTTGATTGATTGACTGTAGAATTTTTCCTGTCACTCTTTCAGATTTTCTCAGAGTTAAAAATGGGGTTTTATCTACATGCACCTTTTGAAACAGTTCTATTACATGGTCATATCTGTAATTCAAAAGTGGTTAAAATTTTACTGTTGGTTAGATAATATTGGATTTGGGTTCATGAATAATTACTCATTAGTATTAGTTAGAGAGTTACAAAGATTAATAAATGTGATGACAAGGTAATTTATAATGTAAAATCCAGTGTCTGGCTCCTGGCAAAATTTCGACAACAAAATCTGTAAATTGAGTAGATGGGAGGGAATGTAACAAATTGTGTTGATGAATTTCTAGGGCCGTATTGTTCGAGGTACCTACAGGTTCCAGGCCATTATCACAACTTTTGAAATGATTCTTGGTGGGTGTCCAGAATTAAATGCAATCGAATGGCGATGCGTTATTATTGATGAAGCTCACAGACTGAAGAATAAAAACTGCAAACTTTTGGAAGGACTAAAATTAATGAACCTTGTGAGTAACTATAGTTCACTTTTTGGGGTTGATTTTAGTTCAGTATAGTATGATAATAAATAAAAAAATTTGCTTTACGTGCCAAAAAAGACCTCTGAATCAGTCTCTCTTGAGAGACAACTATTCCTGATACTCTTCAAACATATGTGGTTTTGATAGCTGATGCTGGTATATTTTTGATTAAACAAAATGTGGCAAGTTCTCACTGTAAGCATAATCTATTTCTGATGATACTGTTGTATAGTTTTTGTTTTGATCAGGATGAAAATATAATTTCAAATTTGCTTTAGTTTTTGTGCAATGTGTTAAAATCTGGAAAGTATTTTAAACAAGTCATTTAACAATAAAAGCAAGCAAGTAGTAGAATTTTTAAAAGATTTATTGTTCAGTCCAGTAGTTAAGATTTTATTTTATACAGCTAAAGATTTTTTAAAGGAGATACTACCATGTATCAGATACACCATGACTAGTTTTGCAATTTTTTATTGCTTTGTTATTACTTTCCTTTGGGTTCTCAGAAGTCAAATTGCTATCTGATACATGCTTAGTGTATACTTTTCACACAGTAGAGAGGGAGGATTATAAATGTATGAATATTACAGGGAAAACCAAAGTGTTCTCTCATTCCTTCATTACAGATGTAGGAAGAGAAAATTTAAAGAAAAGCTACTAGAAAATACTTAAGCATTTTTTTAATAAATCTTCTTATTTGTATTACCTGTGTACTTAGTGACACACAGAACTGGTATTTTCAGGTTTTGATGCTCAGACTTAAACATTTTTGCATATGTGTGCAGATAAGGTTATGTAAGGTTGTTTTTTTCCTTTTCTAGGAGCATAAAGTGCTGTTAACAGGTACCCCACTGCAGAACACAGTAGAAGAATTATTTAGCCTTCTTCATTTCCTGGAACCATTGCGTTTTCCTGCTGAATCTACATTCATGCAAGAGTTTGGAGACCTTAAAACAGAGGAACAGGTATAAGTTCATCTGCACTTTAGTGTTTGAGAGGGACTTGCTTTTAATTGAGCTACAATATTACCTTTTTATCTTCCAACAAACTGTTGTGCTTCCTTTAGGTTCAGAAATTACAAGCTATCCTGAAACCCATGATGCTCAGGAGATTAAAAGAAGATGTAGAAAAAAAGCTGGCTCCTAAGGAAGAAACCATAATTGAAGTAGAACTAACTAATATTCAGAAGAAATATTACCGAGCGATTTTGGAGAAAAATTTTGCTTTCTTATCCAAAGGAGCAGGGCAGGCAAATGTACCCAATCTGGTTAACACTATGATGGAACTCAGGAAGTGTTGTAATCACCCTTATCTCATCAAAGGTAAATACAGGATAAGGACTGATTTTTAAAAAAAAAAAAAAAAAAAATTATTTTTCTTTAAAATATGTAAGAATTTTGTAATAATTCTTAGTTACTTTCTTCAGATTTTCCAAGATTGGATTAGATAGAAAATTTTTTTTTTATACTTACAAGACAAAATTGTGAGACATTTGCATATTTGAGGCCTGAAGCTTGAACTTGTTCTGTACAATTTCACAGAACATTTAGAAGCAATTATCTGATGGAAATGGTAAAGCTCTTTAAAAACTGTATGAACAAAAACTTTAAGGTCTAAGTTTTAAAACGAATGCTTCTTTCAAGTTATAAGATCTGTCAATCTTCTTTGGTTTTCTCACTTACTAGTAACTGATGTTTTTCCTGACTTGCAAGAAAATACAGTTTATGCTCCAAAAGTTTTAGCTGTGGTTTCAGAAGTAGTATTCAAAATACTGGGTTATTTTCAAAGAGTTTAACCCATTTAAAATATCACAAAGAGAAAAGAATTTTTTTTTAGTAGATTTTTTTTACGTAATACTTGAGAATAAGTATTTCAATTTTTGAAATTTGGAGGAGGGAGGTTTACCTCATTCAAGGTGTTTTTTCTTTGGTGTTCTGCTTAAAAACTTAAAATTTCTCTTTTCAAAGCTGATAAAAATAGATGTTCTTGCTTAGACTTCAGATCCGTCCAGAACTCTGTTCTGCCTTCATCAGTGCCTAAAGGAGGATATTTAGAGTATACCACTGATGTTGGTAACTTAAAACTGAGTGTGTTTGGAGATATTTGTGTAGATACACCTTATAGATATGGAAATACATCCTTTGATAGGTGCTGAAGAGAAGATCCTTGGAGAGTTTAAAGAAACGTACAGTCCAAGTGCTCCTGACTTCCACCTGCAAGCAATGATCCAGTCTGCTGGGAAATTGGTTCTTATTGATAAGCTTCTTCCAAAAATGAAAGCAGGAGGCCACAAGGTCCTTATCTTCTCTCAAATGGTGCGCTGCCTTGATATTTTGGAGGATTACCTTATACATAAGAGGTAAGATTCATATTCTGTATCCTGTAGTATATTGTGTGAATGTTAGTGCAGGATTAATGTCAGCAACACACCAAAGCTGGAAGTTGTTTTCTTTGTTTGCTAATCAGTGTGAAACTTTGTGTTCTGTGTTCACTGGCTAATTAAAAACTTCAGAGAAAACCTAAAGAGAGGTTTTCCAATTTGGCTAAACCATGTGCCTTCAGTTTGTTGCTTTTTCCACTAAATATTCAATTAGGTATATATTGTTTTTACGTTTTCTGTCAGAAACCAAGTAAGTTCAAGCTTATCATTGCTTGTCCAAATGCCAGGGAGCACTGAATGTGTTCTTAACTTACACAGTGTTGAACTGGGACCAGATGGATCCAAGATACAGCTCCTTACATCCCAAAGAATATAAACACAAAGGGATAAACGACTGGAGATGTCTTTTTTATTAATATAAAACTGCAAATGTTCTTTGTCTCTTTCCTAAATTGATTGCTTTGAATTTTGCAGCAGAGCTGAACTGCCAGCCATAAACCTGCTCCTTAGGCTGGCTTTGGCCATCACATGAAATTGCACCCTCTGATTATTGCTGACTGTTGGCTCCTTGGAAGCTAAATGCTTATTTGAGCATGTGAATAAATAAATGCATAAAAACTTAAATTTGGTTACAATCAGTAGTTGCTGTATTACCTTAAAATCTATAACAAGGTGTAGTTCTTGTTTTACTAGTGAATTTGTTGCAATGTAGATACTGCTTTGAAGTGTATAATTGTCAGCGAACTACATCATAGTAACACAGAGTTAACATGTTGAAAAATGAAAATTATTAATGTTAAGCCTTCCTGCAGTAGATACTGGAATACTGGATAGTAGATTATTTTAATACCTCTTTTGGTGATAATTTTATATTGAGGCTGTCTGTTTGAACTGGGAGAGGAAAAGTTTCTATGTTTTATTTTAAAAAATTACACTTAACTTCATAGTAATACTTATACTTCAGTATGGAAAATATTCCTTTTTCTGCAACGTTGTTACTTTTAGACGAGTGAATTGTATCTACAGGTGGAATCTTTTGCAATCCATAGAAGCTGAAATTTGCTCTGTGCTACCATTTGATTAGAAATGCTGGAGTGCACACATGATCAGACTTAGCACTTAACAGAATTCAGGCCTGTAGGACATAGATGGCTGCCTGCCAGAATGCCTGTGGTCCTGTGGATTATCTACTGTGCCGTTTTATATCTGATGAGAAGAAAAATGGTTGTGAGGCTTTTTGACTACTAGATACACATTCAGCATCTTACTCAGTTTACAAGTACAGAAGTATATGTTCCCTTTTTAAGCATTTTACTTGATTTCAGAAGTTTCAAAGCAGTCTTTGTAATTGTCAGAGGTAACAAATGACAGTTTTACTTCAAGCTTGAAAATTTACTGGGTTAAATCTAGGAAGCCTTGGTAAAGACTGTTAGAGATGTTATCACGTCATTTTTGTTCCATTTCTCTTAAACTTTACAGAATCAATATGCAGTTTGTCCAATGACAGCTCCCCAAGTACTGCTTTCAGCTGATTACTTGATTCCTCCTAATGTGTTCAGACAATTTGGTATACAATAGAAGAGTCCACTGTCCTGCTTCTGTGACAGGCTTCCAAGGATAATATGTGAAAAGCTTGAGTGTCCACATTGGACTTGACATTCGGGTGTGTGAATGCAACTAAAATGCCATGGTAATACATGTCTAATCAGGTAGTTGCTTAGTGGACAAAATGCAGAGGAACTTGTCTTAAATTGCTCAGTGTTTGGACTTGCTGATGTGTATTGGTGCTACAGACACACAAGTTCTGACATGATTCTTGGTTATGTCACCCACTGCTAATCAGAGTTAGTCTTTATCACTTTCATTCACTGTAAAGAATAAATATGTAAGCAGTAGATCTGTTCAAATCAACCCTTAAATTATAAAACCATTGGTAATGCTTTGTGTTTTGTGGCCGTTGGCAGGTATTTGTACGAGCGAATCGATGGGCGCGTGCGAGGGAACCTCCGGCAAGCTGCCATCGACCGCTTCAGCAAACCAGACTCAGATCGCTTCGTCTTCCTCCTCTGCACCAGGGCTGGGGGCCTGGGCATCAACTTGACTGCGGCAGATACCTGTATCATTTTTGATTCTGACTGGAATCCCCAAAATGACCTGCAGGTAAATTTCTTTTGAGTGTGGTAGTGAGCCCTAATTAAACCCGATGGATGAAAATTTTGTCACTTTGAATATTGTCTCTGTTTGAACACACATAATTTTAAAGCGTTCATGTTTCTAAGGCATGTGTTTAAAGTTTTTTGATGTCTTCTGTTCAGAAGAGATTTCATTTGGTTGGGAACTTTTTCTTTCAAATTGATTACTTTTGAAAAATATAACACAGGTAAACTCAGTGAGTTGATAAAACCCTTGAGAATTGATGGCACTGTGAACCCAGGGGCTATATTTTGCATATACAGTTTATGGAAATAGAGGTGTTCAGTTGAAACTTTATATACAGAAAAGGATTAATATATGTTAAGAAATAGTGAATTAATCAAATCTAGGAATCGCATGCTGAAATTGAAGTATTTCTCAAGTTGCAACTTCTTTACTGTTTGTATCTGGGGATCAGATGTCTTAGGAGCTAGCAGGTCTTTTTACCTGGTGTTTCTGCAAGGGAAGTACCAGTCAGGACCAGGCAGCACAGATAATTCATCTGTGTTTTCCTTGCTACACTGTTTAGAACTGTTCATAATGTGGAAAATGTCTGATAGCTTCTGTTTGCTTAGATGTGTATTGACTCCATTTGAGTTCATGCTCTTGTTTTTGCCTTGGGCTACAACAGAAATAGGCTTTTAAAAATCACTGTCTTATTCCTAGGTAAGTCTAAACTCTAACTGCCCTTCTTCCATCCTTCCAAAGGCTCAAGCCCGATGCCACAGGATTGGTCAGAACAAAGCAGTGAAAGTCTACAGACTGATCACACGTAATTCCTATGAGAGAGAGATGTTTGACAGAGCAAGTCTGAAACTGGGACTGGATAAGGCTGTCTTGCAGAGTATGAGTGGAAGAGAAAACAGTGTTGGTGGTGTATGTAGATTTATTTCCTGAAATAGCCTTCCTTTTGCTTTTGTAATCATGTGGGAATTACTTTAAATCTCAGAAGCTGCCATTTTTTCCTTTTTCTGTCGTTTGCATCTCCATTCTGTTTTCTGATGTGGACTAGCAGTTTGGCAGATATAATTTTAAGGATAGGCAGTTGCTTATAAATCTTTCAGTGTTTCTTGCCTCATAAAGTTCAAAGTAGATAATGTCAAAGTTAAAACAAGGGGAAAGATTTCTCTTTGTTTCCTTGTATCTTCTCATGTTAACATATTGTGTTACTTTAATGTAAGTATGAACAGGTAATTTTTTTAAGCATGCAAATCATGGTGTTGAGAATAGCCAAAGCAAAAGAGAGGCATACTTGTAAAAATGTGTACTGTAAATACCTAATTTATTATTTCAGCTGTCAGCTAGACTTTTATCTTTTAATGCTCCAGATTTAGGCTTATAAATCATAAGGCACAGTTAGGTTGTGGAAAGATGGGAAAGAGGAAGAGACTTCAGGGATTTTTTTTCTTGACTGTCTAAACTCATTTTATTTGCTCAGATCCAACAACTCTCCAAAAAAGAAATAGAAGACTTGCTTCGAAGAGGTGCCTATGGTGCCATTATGGATGAAGAGGATGAAGGCTCCAAGTTCTGTGAGGAGGACATTGACCAAATTCTGCAGCGTCGGACTAAAACCATCACTATTGAATCCGAGGGAAGAGGCTCCACATTTGCCAAGGTGCAGAGCAGCAGGGTGTTCTGTGGCAGTAAAGAGCTGTAAATGTGACTGGATGTCAAAGAGTTTAGGCCTTATTTTTAAATTATGTTTACTTTAATGAGTGTGTGTGTTAGGTACATATTTTGGGTTCTTGCATCTGTATTTCTGTGTTAATGTGTGCATAAAAAATGAGATTGGATGGACATTCTGTAAGTGCTAGGTGCAAGGAGCATGCCTGAGCAAAGATTAGTAATGGATCTGTGCTGCTTTGGAAAAGGCTGGGGCTTGTGTGAGAATCTTGGTTAGTGCAGCTCATTATATTAAAACAAATTTGTTTATTGATCTATTTTTATTTAGATACATTAAGAGCAGGGAAAAATATATATGACGATAATTAAAAAGGTTAAAAATTGTCAGGCTTATTCTAAAAATACGTAAACAAAGGATATGTTTTGAACCTTGAGCTTTTTTGGTAAGAATTGGAAAAGCAAAATCAGAAATCTCCTAAAATAGCAGTGGATATGGATATGTACACAATAGCATATGGATATGTACGTGGGAAGGGGACTGGGAGTGTAAAAAATTAAGCAGTAAAACTGGTCTTGGGGTGTGGGTACTTCATGAATGCAATTGTGAGAATTCTAAAAGAATTTAAAAAGCAAAGAGAAAGGAAGACTTGAAATATAGTAAATGTAAAATGTATATTTATATTCTTAAACAGCGATATTTAAAAACGTTATTTATATATATGTTTATTTAGGTTTTCTTATATCTTGCTGATTATGGCTTAAATAAGAAGTAGGCTTCTAAAGATCATCAACACAGTCTTTATCAGAAGAGTTAGAAATTTTTATATATATTTGCTCTTTTCTTCAAATGCAGTGTATCAGGGTTTTTTAAATGCCTTCTGAAATTAAGCCTATTCCATGCACTCAGGCTTTGATTGTTGGCAGCTTAAACGCCCCTTTGAAATTTCCCTCAAGCGAGTACTTCTACATGAGATGAAATCCCCAAATGCTGATAAGCCTCTTCAAAAGATTCTTTTTTCTTCCATTCGAGTAATTTAGATTCAGACTTAGAAGCAGAAGAATATTGCTGCTTAATGTTCTTCTCTCCTGATGGTGCATAAAAGTTCATTAGATTTTTCTGATATATTATGGATCTGATTTTTAAAAATTAAGGGGGAGGAGAGCTTTTGAGTTGCTTTGCAGTGTAAGTAACTTCTAAAGTCTTAACAGCTGCTTGGGAGATTTTTGATGAAATAAGGTCATGCAATCTTCACAGCACTGAGGCAATTACAAACTTCTGATGTATGATGTTGCTAAACTTTAGTTTTATTTATTACAGGCTAGTTTTGTTGCATCTGGAAACAGGACTGATATTTCACTAGATGATCCCAACTTCTGGCAGAAATGGGCCAAAAAAGCAGAAATAGATATCGATGCTATCAGTGGTAGAGTAAGTGCTTTTTTAATGTGTGTTTTTTCAAGTCCATGCTTGCTGTTGAATTCTGAAATTGTAGGTATGGGATTTCTGGTGCTTTTTGATAAATACTTCAACAAATCAGACTTTCTGTGCTGACCAATGTGTGCATGAGCATCAGCCTGCTGATATTTGTAGTATTTCCTATTTCTCTACTGTCCTGAAAAAAATTTCAGACATCTTTGATTTTTGTCAAAGACCTGAAAATGATTGAAAGTATGGAATTATTCTGATTGCCCTATTTCTCTGTCTGTAAATCTTGGACTGGAATCTGCAAAATAAGTGACTAGAGTCTGTGTAAGTATTCAGCTCAGATGAGATACTCTGTGCTGTTTAAAACTGATGTACTGTCACTAGCATATGAAACCCATTTTTTGTTGCCTTAAATACCACACAATGTTTTACTTGATCCATGGGTGTTCACTGTGATGTCTACAAAATAGCTGCGAATGACAATAGATAGGAGTTGTCTCTGAACTTTTGAAGCCGGGTACTTAAGAGGAACTCCCGACTGTTTCCCTCACAAGGTTTGTTTGCAATTTTGCAGAACAGCCTGGTTATCGATACCCCAAGAATCAGGAAACAAACACGGCCCTTCAGTGCTACAAAAGATGAGCTGGCAGAGCTGTCTGAGGTGGAGAGTGAGGGTGATGAAAAGCCCAAGCTCCGCAGGCCGTGTGACCGTTCCAACGGCTATGGAAGGACAGAGTGCTTCCGGGTGGAGAAGAACTTGCTGGTCTATGGGTATTGTGTACATCCTTCTTCATTCTGTAAAACTGTTTTAAAAACAAGTTTTTTCCATGTACTAAATTGTATTTGTGGAATAAGTTACATTCATATTGGCAATAACCTGGTGTTGTGTGCAGGGCATGCGTTTAGAACAGGAATTTATCTTGCACTCTGTATAAATCTTCCTGACAATTTGCAAGTAAAGAAACATTAAGAAAGAAGGGTCAAAATCTTTCTTCAAATGAGATTAAAGCGTTTAACATGGATACTATAGGAGTCTCTCTAAAAATCATTATAGTAAGTGCTGCAGGCAGGCTCAAGAAGCCTTTAAAAATGTCTGAAATAAAGCCTTGGTAGGTAACTTGATTTTCATAATTGTAGAACATCTTGCACTTCTGTGAGGCACAAATAGGAACTGAGAATCTAACCAGTTATTTTAAGCATACTGAAATCAGATTAGTTGATTTGGAAATCAAATCTTAGATCTTCTGTCATCCATCTTACAAGAAAAATAACAGCATTCTTGTCAGAATGATTTCCTGTCAGTTCTGAGTCTTTCAGGTCTACAACAATCATCCACATTTTTTGTAAAGAGGCCCTTTTTGTTTAAAACTCTGTTTTAATCAGATGGAGTTACGTTGTAAACATTACTTTCTTATTTCCACTTAGTAACTTAAGCTGAAAGAAAAAAGTTGAAAGCTAAATATTTTAGAGAACGATTCCCTTTTGTAGGAGAAGTCTGTAGGCTCCCCCAGTGTTTCACTTCCAGGTGCTGATTTGTGTTTCACTGTGCACTAGGTGGGGTCGATGGAGAGAAATTCTGTCCCATGGTCGCTTCAAGAGGCAGCTGAATGAACAGGATGTGGAGATAATTTGCCGAGCCCTATTAGCCTATTGTCTTGTTCACTACAGAGGGGATGAGAAAATAAAGAGTTTTATATGGGATCTGATCACCCCAACAGAGGATGGGCAAACACGAGAGTTACAGAACCACCTTGGTAAGGACTTAATATGTTTCTGCAGTTAAACAGCTTCATATGTGTGCCTGTGATACTGGGATAAAAACAGCTAAAAACCCTCTCTGAACACATCTACTTGAAATAAATGGGATTTATTTCAAACACACAATTCAACTGATTCAAGTGTCCTTTCTGCTTTGCTTTGGATTTGATGGCTTACCCAAATGATACTCGATGTGAGCTTTCATTTCAGTTCATAAGAACTTAGCCTGTTTCATAGTAGGTGACAGACAACACACTCCTCTTTCCCCCCTCTCCTGTTTTGTCCTTACTGGCTGTTTGTACTCTGGTTATCCTCTGAGACACAGTCATGTCCAGAGCCTGATGTTGGTGTTGTTCCTGCACTGTGGATCACAAAGGATATAGAAACTGTAAGAATCATGGGCATCTGTATCTATACCTTTAATATTTTACATTATATAGGCTTATCAGCCCCTGTGCCTAGAGGAAGAAAAGGAAAAAAAGTGAAGACCCAGGCTAGCACTTTTGATATACACAAAGCAGAATGGCTTCGAAAATACAATCCAGAACATCTGTTGCAAGATGAAGGATACAAAAAGCACATAAAACACCATTGCAACAAGTAAGCAGTAGCTGAAGTGTGAATGTGTTTCAATGTTTTTTTTTTAAAGTTTGTTTTTTCTATTAATTTCTCATTGTCTTAGTCTTTAGAACAGTTGTGTGAGTAGGAAGAAACAAGTTTTAATGGTGTTGGTTTGATTAGGATAAATAGGTCATAGTGTATTTGGAGGTGAACAGATGATTTCACATGTAAAATAATTATCTTACAATTTTTAAAGAAAGTGGTTTTATCTGTGGAGAGATCTCTTGCTAGTATGTTTGGGATGCCTTGCAGCAGCCAAGGGACTAAAGAGTGGGAGTGCTTATCAAAGAGGCTGAAAGAACTAAAGTTGTTGCCCCTAAGTCTTCCATGCTGTTTCCCTGGCATATTTTCTAGGCTTCTGAGAATCTGAGCTACCAGCTTTCGAAAGCTTAGTCATTCATGACAGTGAAAGAGCTTGGTTTAG
The DNA here is from genome assembly GCA_013396875.1 of Vireo altiloquus. Taxonomy (NCBI): domain Eukaryota; kingdom Metazoa; phylum Chordata; class Aves; order Passeriformes; family Vireonidae; genus Vireo; species Vireo altiloquus. The sequence continues at coordinate 1,118,899 of VZRF01002608.1, read as the reverse complement.
ATAAATGGTATTTCTGTAGGAAAATTTGTCATATTCTGCTTGGACAATTCATACAGCTGTGGTCAAGAATTGAGGTAAAGCATGGAGAAGTCACTGGGGTCGTGCACCAAATTGTGGGTGAGAAGGAATGGAAAGGTTAAAGGGTGGATGTTCAGCCCACTCAGTCCTCTCCTATGGGCATGTTCTAAGCAGGAAAAGGGAAATAGCAGTTTGTTCTTAGTAGTATTTTATGAAGCAAATAAAGAGTGTTCTGCTGACCCTGGTCTTCAGGATTTGAAAGAAATTTTGCAATGAAACAATTTGTAAATGTGGGTCACCTGAGTCAGATGTTCCCCACTTTAAAACTGAAGAAAGTATGTTTCAGGAAAATGACTTTAAATCTCTGTAATATTACAAAAGGCAGAACAAAACCATCCACAACTATTGAAAGCTTTTAGAGTTCTAATATTTGTATTTCTCTTTTTCTTTGTTTAGGGTCTTACTTCGAGTAAGAATGCTGTATTACTTAAAACAAGAAGTCATTGGTAATGAATTCCAAAAGGTCTTTGATGGAATTGATGCCAGGTAAACTATAGAGAGAGTATTTTTGCTTGTTTATTTCAAATGTCAGATGAAAATTCAAAAATTTGCCTAGACCTAAGTAAGAAATGTTAAAACTAAATGTGTTTATCCTTAGGCTGTGAAGAATATATTTGTTTTCTTTGTTTACTGAGGGCTTCATCAACTTGAGGAAGTCCTGATTCCTCTTTATGAGTTTAGCTATATAAACTAAAGTAACATGAGTCAAATAGACTGAAAAAGTGAGTGAAAGATAGCATTATGTACTTGACATGCTAATTGGCAGGGTTTCCCGTGCTTTTGATTATGTTTTGTGTATTCTGTTAATGTCTTTAATTTTTTTTTTTAATTCAAGTATTGCTGCTTGGAAATTCATGAACTCACTGCTACAGGAGCTTGTGGTAGATAGAAAGTTGTAATTTGATTCAGAAACATTAGTGAAAGAACAATCCCTCTGATACTATTAAGCACTGGCACAGATAATCCTTGGTTTGCAAAGTTGTGCAAGCACAGACTGCTGAGAGTTGGTGGAGTTCACTGAGAGAGGAAGAATGTTGTATCTGGTTTTGCTTTTGTATTCTTTCCATGTTACTGGTCTCTGAAATACAAAATACCAAGCTGTCTGGGCATTTTATATTGCTGGTTTTAGGGGTTTACTATACTTGTGTGCTTGAAGAGAGAAGTTTAACGTTCCATATAAAGTAGAAATGTACTAAGAGAATGTAAAAATTTATTTCTTCCTCAGAATTGTATTGATGTTAGTATGCTCTTGGTGATTCTCTTTAGTGAAATTGATGTTTGGGTTCCTGAGCCAGATCACTCTGAAGTTCCTGCTGAGTGGTGGGATGCAGATGCAGATAAATCTCTTCTAATTGGAGTTTTTAAACATGGTGAGTAATGAGGGTGACTGTGTATGTGCTTCCCCAACCTCCAGTATAAAAACACCCTACACCTTTTTTTTTTTTTTTTAAATAGTTTACTCTGGAAGTTGAATTTTTGCCACTTTTTTTTCCTTTATAGGTTATGAAAAATACAACACTATCAGAGCAGACCCAGCTCTTTGCTTCTTGGAAAGGGTTGGAAAACCAGATGAGAAAGCAGTTGCTGCTGAACAGAGAGCAAATGATTATATGGATGGGTATGGAAGGGAATGTTTTCAGGCCTCAAAACAAGCAAATTTAAATTTACATGCTGTACCTTATTCTCTTCCTAACTGGTTTTACATGAGTTCGATGTCATTGTTGTGAGGAATATTACTTTGATTTTACTACCATTCTACCTTGTGTTAATTTATTAATACTACTTAGACACTGAAGTGCAAAAGCCTTCAGAGATGGAGTGCTACAGACCTGCTACCTTGATTTCAGGTCAGCTTTTGGTGTCTTAGTTTTCTGTAGCTGACCAGTGACCCCAGTAGATCAATCTGAGAATTACTGATAACTGTTGAAAGAGAAAACTGCTTTTATTCATTGCCTCATCAGTGAGGTTTTCAGTTGCGGTCATAAAGAATACCTTTGAATGAGACAGTGAACTGGGGGGAGCAGAATTCAAGCCAAAGCTGCCATGAAATATTTTCATAATTTCAAACAGAAAATTAAATACAGCATCTTACTAAATTAAGATCAGTTTTGCTTCTGTGAAAAGAGTGTAAGAATTTTTCAATTAGTACTGTAAAATATTACTAAGATGGCTTCTTTTGTGTTGAAATTTTAACAGGGATGTAGAAGATCCAGAATATAAACCAGCACCAGCACTGTTCAAAGATGACATAGAGGTATAGTAGGCACCAATTAATAGCTCCTTTTAATAGTCATTCACTTAAAAACTTGGTAATACTTCCACCTTTTTGTCGAGTAAATTATTACTTTTTTTCCCACATTTCTCTTAGGTTGATAAAGCTTACTCTCTATGTTTCTGAAGTTGTCTGGGTGGGTGAGAATGGTAGGGAATTGTTTCATGGTTCTGTTGTATGCCTTGTGAGCCATTTATCCAAACTATTTGTTACTCTTGTTCTTTGTCATATGCAGAAATTGTTCTAAGTTGTAAGAATAACCTAAATCTCTGGAGAGGGCTATATGTTAAATTGTGCTTCCCTTTTGTTTTTTTACAGGATGATGTTTCATCCCCAGGTGATCTAGTAATAGCAGATGGAGGTAAATCCATAAAACTTCAAATCTGTGCTAGTTCCTTTTGTGTTTTGTATTGTTTAATTCTTGTGATTCTTAGCAAAAATGTAGTTAGATTGCCTAGTGTAGACACCAGCAATGATCAGCTTCTTTATTTTCCTCATGACTTGGTCTTCACATAGATGGACAGATGATGGAAGGGGACAAAATCTATTGGCCCACTCAGTCTGCCTTAACAACGCGTCTGCGCCGCCTGATAACAGCTTATCAACGAACAAGTAAAAACAGACAGGCCCAGCAGATCCAGCCAACATTCCCAGTACAAACCAGTATGATGCAGCCTCCATATGAAGAAGCTGCACTAAATCCAAAGATGGCTGCTAAGATTGAAAGACAGCAAAGGTATGTGCAGCATGCAAATACGCTTTTTCAATCCGCCCTTACATAAAAAATGGTAAAGGCATAATAATGTGTGAAACAGTGAAGAAAATGACAGAATTTCACATCTTTTTCTTGCTGGTCAAGATGGACAAGAAGAGAAGAAGCTGACTTTTACAGAGTCGTGTCCACATTTGGAGTGGTGTTTGACCCTGAAAGGGGACGATTTGACTGGACCAAGTTTCGGGCGATGGCTCGGCTGCACAAGAAAACTGATGAGAGCTTGGAGAAGTACCTGTATGCATTCATGTCAATGTGCAGGAGGGTCTGTCGTCTCCCCTCAAAAGAAGGTGGGTGTGCATGTTTTTACTTTGTAAATTTGTGTTGTCAGTGCTTACCTTGAAAAGGTTTTTCTTTCATATGTTGGAAAATAAAAAATAGGGGAGGAGGAATTAAGGAAACATGTTGAGAGTAGAATTGAAAGCTTATAATGGTGAGACATTAACTGATCAGAGTCGTCTGCTTAAAGTACTGATTCAGTATTTTTGGCAGATTCTCATTTGTTTTGTTCTTATCCAGAGCTCGTGGACCCAAACATTTTTATCCAGCCCATCACAGAGGAACGTGCTTCCCGGACTTTGTACCGCATCGAGCTCCTGCGGAAAGTGCGAGAACAGGCCCTCAGACACCCACAGTTGTTTGAGCGACTAAAGCTGTGCCAGCCAAACCCAGACCTACCTGTCTGGTGGGAATGTGGGGCTCACGACAGGGATTTACTTATTGGAGCTGCTAAACACGGAGTTAGCAGGACAGATTATCATATTCTTCGTGATCCTGAACTCTCGTTTATGTCTGCCCAGAGGAACTATAATCAAAACAAAGTGGCTCTCTCAAGGACTTCTACTCCACTCTTGCACCAGTACCAGATGGCATTAACTGCTTCTCCTCTTACACCTCAGTCAAGACTGTCAGATGCTAAAGTAAATGCTTTTGAGGACGCAAAAGCTAAAAATGAAAATCTGAAAGAGGACCCTCAGTCTTCTGAAGATGAATCTATGTCTACAGAGGAGACACAGACAATACTGAAATCTGAACCTCTGAGTCCCAAAAATGGCACCCCGATACAAATTACAGACCACAGACCTAGCGTGAAGGCTGAGACAGACAGGCGCATGGTGGCAGCAAGGACAGAGCCTCTAACTCCAAACCCAGCTTCCAAAAAACAGAGAGTCAGCAAAAGGGGGTCTGACTCTAGCTCTGACTCAGACTCTGACTCAGATAGATCATCCTGTTCTTCCAGGTCATCATCTTCATCCTCTTCGTCTTCCTCATCTTGTTCGCACTCTCGATCTGGTTCTAGCTCTTCATCATCTTCATCTTGTTCTTCAGCATCTTCATCCTCCTCCTCATCGTCCTCATCATCATCGTCGTCGTCATCATCATCGTCTGAAGAGAGTGATAGTGATGAAGAGGAAGCACAAAAACGTGGTATGTGTGTTGTCTTACTTCTGCAGTATAACTCTTAAGTAGTTTATTCTTAATAGAAAAATGTCTAAAAAGGCTGTTAAATCCCACAGAAGTAAACCTTAGTAAACATAAAGTGTAAATAAACATATTTGCTTGATTCTTCCAAATGAGTTGGAAGAATTTCAGGAATACTGCTTTTTGCTTGCTTCGTATCAGTGCCTTGGGTGAGCTGCTCAGGATGTTTTGACTGGCTCCCTAAGCAAGGTTGCTGTGCATGTGGTTTGTGTGTGGCAGAGTGTGCAATGGACAGTGTTTTCTGGAAATATATTGTGTGTGTATTCCCTACTATGGTTTCTTTTTAAAGAGACTCTTTAGGTTTCCCTGTTTGTTTTTTCCACTCTTGCTCACCTGTCTTTGTAGCTTCCTCATTGTTCTTTCATGAAACCTGCAAGCTTCCTTCTGTCCAAACTCAGTTATGTCAGCTGCTTTCTCTTGTGAACTGGAGGTGCCCAAACAATGTTCTGGCACTGAAAATTTTCAAACACTTGAACACTTTAAAAAAAAAATCACTTAAAAAAAGAAAACCTGCTTAGGCAAGACTGGGATGACTGCAGCACATAAGACTGCGTAACACAGAGACTCAGTCAAATCTTCAAACTAGAAGCAAAAACCTCTGATAAAGTGATTTAAAGTTTTTAATAACCTAACCATTCATTATTTAATACACTCCTTTCTTTGCTGCTATGAGGTGTCCTCTACTTCCCCCATTGAAACTCAGAATATGGAAAGATTTCTCTAATGTGTGATAGAAATGGTAATAGAGAAGGGAAGAAAATGAAGGTAGGCAGTGGGATTAAAGCATAAGTAAAGAAGACATTTTTTTCCAATACCTTAGAGAAAAAGGCATTGTGTTAGTCAGATGGATCTTCTTGTCCATGGAAATGACAAATGAAAACCATGGTGTTAATTTACTGGGGAAATGATTTCTGGGCAAGTAAAATGCCACTTAAAGGAAAATTACGAATATGCTGCTGTGTGTAGCAGGGAAAGGACATTTTCAGAGGAAATGCTTGTATGCAAGCAGTAAAACAATGAGAGCAAAGGAATGCTTATGTAATGTAAATATAATGTAAATATTCAGATAGAGATTGTGGATACCATAAGTGTACTATGAGTCCAAATATTAGGCTTGTTTTGTGCCAGCCCAGACAAGCAGTCCTGCCTTTCTTGGACTGCAGAATCCCCGAAGTCAGTTGGCCATTTTGTTTTGGTTTTTTTTTGGCAATTTTTCTCTTGGTGTTGAAGAGATTGGTAAATGCTGGAAAGTTCATTTAACTTCGTTTGTATTTTAATTTTTAGCCCAGGTTTTATTTCATCAGTTGTACAGTGGCAATGACCCTTTGGCATACTTTCCACATTTGAAGCATCTCTGAAGGGGGTGCTGGATTCTATCAGATCACAGATGACTCAGTATAGAGCTATTGCTGAAGACCAATTTGATTTCTGTAGAGCTGACCCTCTTACTCCTTGTGCTGATGTAGAAGTTACCTTTTCAGGCAACACTTTATTTTTGTCGTTTCAGACTGTTTCCCCATGTCATAGTGAAACTTCTGTTGTTGTCTGGATGGAGGCAAAAGTGAAATACTAATGATGAGAGAAATATAAGAAAGTCAGAGGTCACACTGGAAAGACAATAAGAAAAATTTCTCAGTGAATAAAAATTATCACTTGAATTATGCAGACACATGTTCACAACATGGAACATGCAGTAAACAAAATGGGCTGTACTTTAAAGTACTACCCCAATAGATTTGCCATGTGCTGGTGATAGACACCTTTGATTTCAGTTTAATTGTATACTTCAGTGAGTGTTGGCTTGCAAAAGAAATACGTTAAGTGAAGATTGTCTGTTAGATTATTCTGAAGCATGTCTGTTTCCAAATAGCTAAATGTTCAACATCCTAAGCTTTGAAATACTAGCAGGAATATGTGTGGAATTTATATCCCTAGAAAAGGATCGGCCTGAAAAACCTAAGAGATTAATTCTTCAGTTTAACTTTGTGTTTGGACTTTCTCTGAACATTGTTGTGTGTGTTTTGTTCTCCTGTACCTCTTACAGTGAGTTTTTAACTCCCTTACAACATAATGATTTTGATGGTTTTATTTAGCAGAAGGAGCTCCACATATAAAAGCCTATGATGAAGAGAGTGTGGCCTCTCTGAGCACCACACAAGATGAGACACAAGACAGTTTCCAGATGAACAATGGGACACCAAATTCTGGTTATCTCCTACAAGGTGGATACATGTTGGCTGCATCCTACTGGCCAAAGGCAAGTTTATAATGCAACTTTGAAAACCAAAGTCGTAGTTGAAGGTGGGCTCTGACACTAGTGTTCTGTTAAATATGTTAAAACCATGCAGCAGGGGAAATAGCTGTAGGATTTAAATTTTGGGACCTTTTAGTTGTGTTATGTTTTATGTTTATGTTTAACCTGTTATGTTGGCTCCTGAAACATGCATTAAATCCAGATAGTACTTTTCATAATTTTTGAATGTAAGCATAACTTTGATATCACAGGTCCTTGGCACTTTGAGAAAATATATTTGAAGTGTAAAAAGTTGACTTGTATCAAATATAGGGGAAAGTGTTGAATTCAGAAATAAGTGTTTGCTTACAGAACTTGTAATTTTATCAGTCCTAAGTTTTATTTGACAACTGTCAATGATCAGAAAATCCAGTAGTTTCTGGAGTCTTAATGTACTTAGGTGAGTTTATTGGGACTTGAGAACTGTGTATTATGGAGGTGTGTGAAGTATTACCTGCTTTTGGTATCTAAAGAAGGGAAGCGAGGAATAACATGGTTTTGGAAGCTAAAAGGAGACATGAGTAAAAGGCTGTAGATTTAGTTTTATAAATGCTATTTGCTATATGTTATGGTGCTGCTGACAGGCTCAGATCCTGCTAGAAGTGAGTCAAAGCCATGCATACAAATACTGCTTTGGTATCTTTCCTTTAAAAATCAGGGAGATAGTGTATTTCAAGCATTTGCCAGACCCTGTACAGCTAAGAGAGATTACATATTTGTTTACAGGTAAATAGTGAAATTAAGTACAGAGGTGGCTTTCACAGACTTACAGGGAATCAGTACAAATCCAGGAACTTAAAAATCTTCAAGTCCAAGTCCAGTGATAAAAATGGTGTTGTTTCTCTGTAGAGTTAAGAGCTAATACATAAATGTAACAGTGTTGGTAATCATTGGTCTTACAGAATGATTTTCTGTGTGTTTTAGGATCGAGTTATGATTAACCGGCTTGACAGTATTTGTCAGACAGTGTTGAAAGGTAAATGGCCTTCAGCCCGCAGGAGCTACGACAGCACTACAGTGGCATCGTTCTACACCACCAAACTGCTGGATAGTTCAGGGGCAGCTGTTGAGTACAGTGAGCCCAGTGCACCCACACCTCCTCTTGCAGCTGTAAAAGAAGAATATGACCAATCACCCCAGCTGTCAAAGGTGAAGAAGCATGTACGAGAAAAGGAGTTTACAGTGAAAATCAATGACGTATGTTTATTTTTATTGCCCTAGGACCTGGTTGCGATTGCGGTGTGCGGCATGCTTTACCTGCAAGTGGCTGCCTGCTCTCACTCTCACTTCCTTCACACACTTGTTTGTGGGTATTTGGGTCTGCTGCTTCTGGGCACTGAGTGTTTGGGGTTTGGGTTTGGTTTTTTGGGGAGGGGGTTTTTATGAGTTCAATTTTTTTTCTTTTTTTTATTTTTAATTTGCGTAAACCACTGGAAGGAATCATTATTTTTCTCTCTGAATTGAATTTTTGCCTTGCTGATGCTTCCTCATACAGCTTGTTTGATGCTGTTTCTAACGAATCTGGTTAGTACAAAAAAGGTATTTCTGCTGTTCAGCTTTTATTTAAACATTTCAGCAAGCACTTTATTATTTCACGGTCTTTTAGAGGATTACAGGAAAATTTCCTGGTTTAAATGCAGGCTAGAATCTTCAAACATTTTGTTTATCTTAGTTTCAGACCTGTTCATAGCACATAAAAGTATATGACTATTTGCTCTTGTAGCTGGGTCTAGGACTGGATTCAGGAGGTAAACAGCTTACCAGTGTCTGGATTTTTCAGTTCAGATGAAATTTCTGTTCAAATGTTGGTTATACAGCGAGATTGGAAGAGCGAGATTGTATAAGGTCTAACACAGTGTTTTCATTCTTTCTCAATTCTTCTGGAGTAACTGTATGTGGAAACCCTGATTATGAAGTAGTTATTTCTGCTTCAGCAGAAGCTCTTCTAACCCTGGCATTTATTTAACAGGAAGGTGGTTTGAAATTGACTTTTCAGAAGCAGGGACTGTCACAGAAAAGGCCATATGAAAGTGAGGAGGGTGCATTGGGTCAGCAGCAATATCTGGCTCGGCTACGTGAACTCCAGAATGCTTCAGAAACCAGCCTTGTAAACTTCCCAAAATCACTTCCCAAATCAGGTACATAAAATATCAGACAGCAGAAGGGTAATCTAGTATTAAATCTTTTGTGTTCTTTTGTTGATGTCCATGGATTGGCACTGGAGAGAGATGTTTGCAGTGTTGCTGTTGCAGTCTGGAGAAATTCTCTCCAGTGTGGAGACACTCTCCAGTTTGGAGCACCTGATACTTTATCACAGTGTAAATTACTGTAATGTTCATTTATTAGAATGATGCCATTATACACTCTAAACACCACCCCCCTCCCAGAAGATTTGAATGCAGTGCATCATTGTGCACTGACAGTAATCAGTTTAACTCAGAACTTAATGTGGCTACTTATAAATTAAATGATGAGTTCCAGATTTATGCCTCATCCAGTTTGCACTCTTCATAATCTTTCTTGTGTCTCATATAAAGAGACAGTGGAGGACAATAATCTAGAATCAATTTTTGATTTATAACCAAGAACTTTCAGCTTATTTCAGAACAGAATAACAATATGTATACTCTGACAAACAAAAATGAGCCTGAAGTAAGGAGTTAACATTTGGGTTAAAGTACTTGACATTATTAGAAATGGGTTCTTAATTTAGGCCAGCTTCTGCCTAAATTTTGCAACATATGATTAAGGTCTTGCTAAACATTTATTTAGGGATGTCTGCCTATTTATGTGATGTTAACAGTTCTCAACAGCTATCGTCCCTGTACAGATTAATTCAGAGGGGGTGGAAGGACAGTAATGAAAATTTCATAGTAAAGTGGCTTTTAGAGACTGATATTTATGATGCTTTAAACAATCATAAAACAAAGAGCAGTTTGTTTCAGCTATTACATGTAGAAATTATATGCACTTGCACTCTTTCGAGTTACTATATTTTATTTTTTTATTCAGACATGTTTCTCTTTATAAACAAGCATCTGACAAAAGTTTTATTGCTTCATTTATTAGGTACTTCCAGTCACTTAACAGCCAGTGCCAATGGAGTCATAGTTGACAGTCAGCCTGTAGTCAAAAAGAGACGAGGAAGAAGGAAGAATGTGGAGGGGGTTGATGTCCTCTTTATGAATAGAAATAAACAACCTAACCATGTAAGTAAACTTGATTTTGTATCCAAAAAATCAAAATTATTATTAGTGCCTTTGCTGAGCATAACCAGCTGTCCCCATTCAACAAAAACTTAATAGTCAAAAACTTTAGGGTTTGGGATATTTTTTGCTGATAGTTTATGATTACACAGATTAGAACTTGGTGAAGTGTCATTAAATATTAGATATATACAATATCAATAACTGTTTTTAAAATGTAACTTCAATTCTGATGAACTTTAATAATGTGTTATTAAAAATTTGTGGCTTAATATAGCAACACTTTCTGACATGCTGTCCTGTAACATCTGTTATGGGACCTGACTGGGCAGTGACTTGAAGGGATTTCTGTGGCACAAGCACTGCCCAAGTCTTTGAATGTGTACATAGTGATCTGCAGGACTGTGGCTTTCATTGACTTATACATTAAATAATCGTGATGGTTTATTTTCAATGCAGAAAGTCAGATGTTTTTAATTTCTCCAGGTTAATCCAGGTATTAACTCCTGTCAGGTTGCTGCAGGAATTAACCCAGCACTCACTTACACGCAGTCCCAAGGCATGCTTGATGCAGAGAGTCCAGTTCCTGTTATTAACCTAAAAGATGGAACAAGGCTTGCAGGTGATGATGCGCCCAAAAGAAAAGATTTAGAAAGGTGGCTTAAAGAACATCCTGGATATGTTGAAGATTCAGGAGCTTGTATTCCTGTGAGTATTTCTTTCACTTCTCCCTAGCTAAATAGTAAAATATTTCTCATTTGATGTATTTGGGTTTGTATTCTATGTTACAGGGAATTATTTCCTTGTTCTTCTGTTCCACTTTGGAAAATACCCATTTCTTTTACAATGTGAGGTCTGAAAGCCTTCCTTTTGTCTCACAAATGTAATTGCCAATAAAACCAATGCTAAATCAAGACATTTGATCTTTATATTGTTTCACTTAGGATTTAAAAAATTATCTAGGATAAGAAAACTCTTACTACCATGATACTGCTGATGGGAGCTGAAAATGTGTAACAGCATATTTAGTAATATGCAAGAGGATTGAAGACTTTCCTTTGGAATGTTTCTCATATGTACATTACAGTGCTATGGTAGTGATGTTTGTGTGGGTGTGATCTTCTCATTTTGTTACTTCTGAATTTGAGATTTATTAATATTGAGCAGAATGTAAGAAAATCTTGTGTGTGACATCTGAAATAACAACATTACTTCTCTATGAAAGTGTTATAATATGAAACAGCAGCAATGTTCCAGACAGTTAAAGCACTGTTAAAAACTGAAAAATTAGTAAAACAAAGCAGTGGGCAAAGACATCAGAGAAATGATATAGTGCTGTTTACTGGGCTGCTTATTAAATGATTGTGATTAGTAAATAAGTGTTGTTATTAAAATATTTCTGAACTTGAAGTTGACTTCAAATGAATGCCTGACTCAAGAGAATTCTACTGTTTTTAAGTAATAATAAAAATTTAAAACAACTTTTAAATTCCTTTATCATTTTAATTTAATTAAGGGCTTTTTAATTCCTTTATAACAGAGGATGCAACTGCATGATGGGAGGCCCAAACAAAAAAGACACCGCTGTCGAAACCCCAATAAACTGGATGTTAACAGTTTAACTGGTGAAGAGCGTGTCCAGCTCATAAACAGAAGAAATGCAAGAAAGGTATTCATGATACTGTTGCCATTCTGATACTCCCCAAATGAAAAGTTACTCCACATGAAGAACTTGATATACTACACTTGCTAAAATGTTCCCAGTATACAAGTGAAAGGGTTTTGGTTTAAAAGTCAATTACAGTTTTTGGGTAAATGTTTTGCAACTATGAAAATATGTAAGATGCAGATAGAAACATGGTTTATGTTCAGATAGAACTGAACACTCGGGATGGTGCAATGTTTGTGTCAGTCACTCAGAGGCAGGGACACTAAAATATATGTTAAAAATGCGTGATCAAAGTGGCAACTTCATCAGGAGTTTGAAATGTTTTCTCATCTTCTCATTACTATTTTTGACACAATTAAAATTATATTGGTAGTGTATACAGCAGAGAAACTTGTCCATTGGAATTAAGGGAATCCTGTGTACTGGATTATTCTGCTTTTTGCTTTCTTCAGTAATGTCTGGTGTTTGCCCTTTATGGATCACCAGTAGGTACTGGCTGCCAGTCACATTTCTAGGTGCAGTGGTAGGGGGAGCAGGAGAGCAAAAGGAGAAGGGGAATTCTTGTGTTAAAACACAGCAGTGGAAGATGTGAGAGCAGGCATTGAATTGCATTTTTGTACAGGTGATCAAAGTTTGGGACCAGCACAATGGATTTGAATAGGCTCTGGGGAAGGCTAAAGGCAATATTCAGGAAAAGGATGCAGAACATTACTGATGTCTGTTGAACAGATCTGGCCAGATGTGTGTGATGGTGTCTTTGAATGTCAGTGTAGCACCAGAGCATCAGTCCAGTGGGAATCTTTGAGCTGTTGTGTCCATGTATGGAGTGTTTTCCCTTTCCTTTGTGGCACTGCCAGCTTCTCTTTTTGTTAGAGCAGCTGCAAGGGAAGCAGGATGGGGTTTTTTTGTATACTGCTATATTAAGGTCAGGAGCTTTGTCCAATCTGTACAGGAGAGCAAGGCAGAATTTGAGTCTTTAATCTCTTCAGTGTATTGAGACAGCAGCTCTGAAGGGGAGCCAGAATGGTTTGTGAGTTGCTGGAAACTGGGATCTGTGGCTGCTCTTCAATAAGCTCTGCCCTAAGGGATCCTGTCAAAGCTGAGGATCAAGGAGTGAGAGATCTGATCTCTGTTTACTGAAAACCTGTGTTTTCATGATTGCTTTTTTCCTCTCAAATTTCCACTCCATAGTTGGCACTTGGATACTTTATTAATCTCAGTTGTTCCATTTATAAGTTGTCTCCAACTTATCTGCATCACCAAACTCGTTTTATCCCATTTTCTTTTATAGTTCTGTAATACTGTAAGTAGCAAGGGGTGAGGGACCAAAAGTAGCCTAGAAAATGAGTTCTAAGTTGCAGTTTATAGAGAAAGTTAAGCAGAAACTGGAAATTTTTCTCTTTCTGGATCTGAATAATATCTCTCATTGATATAAAAGCTTATTTTCCTGCTTATATGCTTCTATTAGGATATGCTGTTTAGCCATTTAACTTGGCCTTTTTTCCATGAAAAAACTCAAGAACTTATTTCATGATGGCAGAGCCTCTTAAAAGAAGTATTTCTAGAAGTTGACTGAGATGATAGAATAGGATTGATATATTGAATAAAGGAAAAGTTAACAGGATTTTACTTGAAATCTTCTTGGTAATACTTGGAACACTGTTGTTCTCTGTTCATGTGACTGCTCTTCCATTCATTGCATGTCTAAATAAACACTAGATGTTAAACATCAGTGGGAATGTCAAATATTGAAGTCTCAAACTGAGTTCAATAGATGAGTTTGAATTTTGTAGATTTAGAACAAATCATGTACATATTTACCACCAGGAGTCAGTCAAAAGCTGGATCATGCTCAGTGATAATTTGAAGTGAGGCTTTATTTGTGCTGTATTATTTTAAAAGGTAAAAATGAAACAGTGTCAGGTATTAATGTTGCTTTTTTCATTGTCAGTTGTCACATATTCAGTCACTTCTGTTTTCTGCTTCTCAGGTTGGGGGTGCATTTGCTCCCCCTCTAAAGGATTTGTGCAGGTTCTTGAAAGAAAATCCAGAGTATGGAGTGGCTCCTGAGTGGGGAGAAGTTGTAAAACAGTCTGTGAGTATTTGCAGAATAAGATAACCATGACATGAAATGTATATGAAAGGAAACAAGGCAAACAGAAAAAGAAATGCATGCCAAGAGGTGTGATTTTCGTTTCTGATATTACATGAACAGCAAACATGAGTCAGTGTCAGCATTTTGCCAGCTTAGTTCAATTAGTGCTTTGGTGGCACAGCTGGAGTAGGAGAAAGGGGTGGAACAGTGACTGGCAACCCCACATTAGAGGTTTTGTTGAAGATGCTGTAATACTGTGACTTCTCATGTCTTAGATGTAGCCCTAGTGGCTTTTAGAAAACATATTAACCAAGGAATTATTTATGAATAAGAATACTTTCTCCAAAGTTCCAGTTAGGAAGAAAAAAAAAGCTTAATTTTAAATATCTATTTTACTCTTAGTGTGCACCTTTGAGAAATGAGGATAATACTATCAGTTGGTCTTGCCTTGAAGATAAGGACATATTTTGAACTTCAAAAAATTGTGTTGTTTAGTATACACCTCTGAATACAGGTATAAATAATAGCAGAATTACTTTGAGAAAGTAGTAGTTATTTGCAGTCGAGAAGAACAGAACCTGTTTTGAATTCCTGTAGTTGTATGAAGCTAATATAAATTAGAGTTATTTGCTGCGGGAAAAAGGCAGTTTTACTATGGAGTTGAGTAATAATTATCTTATGGTTGCCATTTTAAAAAGGAAATTTCAAGACAATACCTTCTGAAGGGAATATTGGTGGTCATTGCAACTCTTTCTTTTTTGTTAGGTAGGAGTGTGTGTTCACTTAGAGTGGTGAATTAATACTCTACAAATCCTAAATAGAAGTACTCTGAATTTAATTTAAATTCAAGTTGAGTCTTTATTGTTTATTCTCTAGTTTGTGGATGAGATGAAATATGAGAACATTAAAAAGACACTAGCAATAATAAAAAGGGCTCACAGATTGTTGGTCTGTGTGCAATCACACATATTTAACTTTAAATTGAAGACTAATTAAACTGTGAAATGATTGCTGTGTGATAAAATTTCAAAGCAATGCTGGTTTAGATCTTAGATTGAGCTTGCTCCTATAATTGTATATTTGGCTTGATGTGCCAGGAAGCCAGTAAGGATGAGTTAGCAGAGGGAAGCTCCATGTTAGTGAGGAGATCCATGTGTAGCCCTCACAGTGAGATGGGCCTGTAGACATTTGGGATGTGGTAGCACAAAGTCATCACAAATTCCAGGAAGTTGTCTGGAGATCAGGCCTTGGCCACTGTTCTGTACACCCGAGTCCGTTTGCTTTTCCTTTGCCATCTTTAAGCTCTCAGAATACACTAAAAGTGCCCCTGTGTCTCTTGCAGGGCTTCCTCCCAGAAGGAATGTTCGACCGTATCCTCACGGGCCCGGTGGTGCGGGAAGAAGTGAGCAGGAGGGGGAGGCGCCCCAAGAGCGAGATCGCCAAGGCAACGGCAGCTGCGGCGGCCGCCTCGGCTGCCAGCGTGTCTGTCAACCCCCTGCTCGCCAACGGACTGCTGCCAGGGGTGGATCTGCCCAGTCTCCAGGCCTTACAGCAGAACCTGCAGAACCTGCAGTCGCTGCAGGTGACGGCGGGACTGATGGGAATGCCGACTGGCTTAGGTGCCGGAGGAGAGGCCAAGAACATGGCCGCCATGTTCCCCATGCTGCTGTCAGGGATGGCTGGATTACCAAACCTGCTGGGCATGGGAGGACTTCTGACAAAGTCGACAGAACCCATTTTGGAGGAGAAAAAGGGAAATGATTCAAAGGAGACAGATACAAAGAAAGAAAGGACAGAAGACCAAAATACGGATACTGGTGGCGAAAACTCTGTTTCAAGTTCTCCTTCAACATCCTCTGCCGCTGCAGCTGCCAATCCTCTCTCTCTTAACCCTTTACTTTTGTCCAACATACTTTACCCAGGGATGCTTCTCACTCCAGGCCTTAATCTTCATATTCCAGCTTTGTCTCAGTCTAATATTTTTGATGTACAGAACAGTGAAAGCAATGACACAGGCTCAGCCAAGCCCACAGAGGAAAAGGAGGAAAATTCTAGGGTTAGAGATCAGGAAGACAAAGGGGGAACAGAGCCAAGCTCTCACAACGATAACAGCACAGATGAGGGTTCAGAGAAAGCAGACGCTTCATCTGGATCTGACAGTACATCGTCTTCATCTGAGGATTCGGATTCGAGCGATGAAGACTGACCCCAGACTCTGCACTTAAATTATAAACTGATTTTGAATTTATTCTTTAATTATTTCATTGTAAATAACCCAGTGTTGAGTGCATCAATGATTTACTGACCGAACATTTCAGTATTTGTTTAGAAGTGCAAACTGCTTTCAGAGACGTTTTGCATGTAATATTTCCTGAAGTTCATAAGTTTCTGAACTTGTATGTACTATCAAATACACAATGGTGTAAAATTACAACAAAAGGCATTATAATTTTGTTGGGGGGTTAATTTTATGAAAATAATGCTCAAGTAAGAGCTGTATATTTAATATATTTGCAGTGAACACAGAATACTTTATGCATATTATTGATTTAATTTGAATATAGTTTTACAGCCTCCTTGACACTTATAATTTACAGATCAAAACTCAGCAATAATTTGGGCAGCTAATGAATGTCATGAAAGCTGTAGAATCTACATCACCATCCATTGCTTTAATTACATGAAAATGCTCTAGTGTTGTGATGCACTGCTGTTTCCAATTCAGGTACAAGTGTGTTTAAAAGAAGATAAATTTTTCCCAATCAGCCAATTAAACTGGCTACCTGTTACCTCAGCTGAGTTAGTTTAGGAAGTTTACATTGGTTTCTATTACTTGTTTTCAGGTTTTGTTTTGTTTTTTAAAGACATCCTGTATAGCATGTTAAAATCTGAGTTATTTGAGATAAGACTGTTGGGGTTTTCTTTCCCCCTTATTGCAACTGTTCTCTTCGACAGCAGTAAGTAGGGGAAATTAAAGCAAAAACTGTCTTACCTCATTCTACTTGGCACCATGTAGATCTATTTAGTTTACACCTTGCAAAGTTTTGGGCTCCCTCTGCAGAATAAAAAGCCCCAAAATGAGGAGTCATTTCCCCAAGACTCAGAAGAGGCAAACTGTCATAAAGTGCCACTGAAAAGACCTCTCAACACTGCATAATTCATGTAAAAATTGTTTGTTTGCTTTGTTTGTGTAGATTTCTATTTGTGTTTTATGTCATAAGACCTCCTGGAGTTCCCAGTTAATAATGATAAATAAAGTACAGATAGTTTTGAACTCCTTTGAGTTTAAACTTCTCTGCAGATTTAAATCTGACTAAATATTAAATATTATCCAAAATCATTATTGGGATATCACTTCATATATTATGCTGAGTTACCCACTAACGAAAAAGCACTTTGAATAGTAAGGAAGACAAATTATTCCTAGAAACCACAGTAACAGGGCATAAGGCATCGGTTTAAGTCCAAATCCTTAGAACCCTTTACTATATAAAATCTCTCTAAGATTTGATGTGTGATATGATTCCTCCTTCTTCTTAAGCTGCTATTACTCTGACACGGTCAAGGCCCAGATCCACATTTACAGAACTTCTGAACTGACTGAGACTTCAGTTGACCTTGGTTACATCATTTGCGGTCCAAGAATAGGCAAGTGTTAAGAGAAAATAGATACAGGTACTAGTTGAAAGTCATGGAAAAAGCTTTACAAAGGATAAATTTAAAAATAAAAAACAAAAACTGTATATTTTGATATAGTTCTGTTGCTTGCTTGTACAGTAAAACAACTGTGTTGTTTTTTATCAAGAACTTTACCAATGAAATATAAGTTTCTATGTGCAAAATAACTAGCCCCATGATTAGAAGCAGTATTAGATGTAATTACACAATTATACAAGTACCATTTGGATTGTGCTGGTTACGTATTTTCCCAGATAGTATTCTGATTTTTGGCCCTTCATGCAGTGTCTTAGCAATAGTGAAAATCAAAAACTGCCAAGAGAAGGGGGTAGCAATTCATCATTAAAATAAAAAGTATTTCATATTTAATATTTTGCCCTTTGTAATATAGCACTTTTATTTAACTAGGATGCATCTATGAAATAGCCAAAGTTTTACAAGCAGTTATTAACTTTGTTTGCTGATGGAGTATGTCAACAATACCATCACTTCCCACCCTTCCCCCACAAAACAAGTCCTAAATCTTGTGGCTAAAACCTAATTTATATCAGATTTATGAAATAAAGTATTTTCCTATTATGGTCAAGTAAGTTTGGTTACTGTTCTAGTGATTCTTTCTATGTAATAAGGCAATTACAGTTTCAAGTAATGAAGGCTGGTGTAGACTTGAACATAATTATATTTGGGTTATTGTTCATCAGTTTGATCCAGAGGGGGAAAAGTGTCCCACTATCAGCTAAACTATATGCAAATACGGTTGTATAAAGTTAAGGGTTATAAGGAAACCTCAGTAGAATTACACTAATACTGAAGTTAAAAGGATATCCAAGGTGATGATAAAGTGTGTGTTGGTAGTTACTAAAAAAACCTTAGCTGTTATTGCCTTGTATTTCTATCCCTTGTTTCAGGCTTCATGATCCAAGTCTTAGTCCAGGTTTTTTTTGGACATTTGCAATATTTGCCAGTTGTGTTCTGTGTAGTCTGAATTTGCTTTCTGTAGTTGAACAAGCGTCTTAAAAAGTCATTTGTAATTTATTGAATTACTTTCTATGATGTTCTATAGAGCAAATGGAAGTTTAATTATTTTTTATTAAACATATTCTTTGACTACCCGTGATGTCGGCCTCAGTATGTGAAAGTAATGCTGTGTAAGGATTAAACCTGTATCTTCCAGCAGCAAAAGTCAAGTTTTTCAGTGCTAAGTTTTAAAACTGAAATTATTCTTAAGACCTTAAAAAAACTCCTGCAAACAAGCCAAGCATGTAACACTCACACCTGCTGCCCAAGACCATGGTTTACTCTTGTATGGTTTTTCTGGGAATCAATTGCCTCTATTTCTCTTGTCTTCCAAACACAACCAGCTGTCCTTCCCTCCCTTCAGTATTACGGTTAGAAAGGAATGTATGGCCTAGGTTCTGGCCCAAAAGTTGCCTTAATTTTAATTAAGCATGTTGGCAGTGAAGTAAGTACCCTTTTCAGTCTTTCTTTTTAAAACCTTGCATTACTTTCCACATCTTTATTAAAGCAATTGTGTACCCAGCACTTAGTATTGCATGTATTTCACACAGGGCACACACATTTCTCCTGAACCCAAGTTGTCTCCTGCTCGTCTGGTCCTACCTTGTTTTGACCTGGCATTGCATTTGAATGATTCAATGGTGTCGTTATTTATTTCAGTCTGAATTTTGTCTTCATATCCTGATCATCCTTTCTGAGCTTCTGCTTCCTCAGATCTGTACACAGGTGAGGAAGGTGCCATGTACACGAGTTCTGTTCTCAATTTCTCTATTTCTTTTTTTTCCTTGGAAGACCTGCAAAATCTCTAATAGTATTTTTTAAATTTATTTTTAGAATCCAGTGTTCTTGGTCTATAAATAAAGATACAAGGATCTATTCTTCAATGAAACTATTCCCAAGGAACAGGTGATCTAGGCACTATATTGATGGTTAGTTTCTTGCACTCCTTTGAAATTTTTCCAAACACTATGTGGAGTATGATGATTAGATAAGACTCTTAACGAGGGGTCCAAGGCAAAGTCCTGTCCTGTTTGTTTTGTCTCTGAGAAATAACTTGTGCCATGTTACTTAGTAATAAATTTTTCATGGATTGCTCAGTGTGACACTGCTGATCACCCATTAAAATGAAGGCTTGATCAAGGTCTAATTGAAGCTGTAGTGAGATGAAATGTGCATGGTGTTGAGGGTTGATATAAATTTGCACAATACTGTCATAATAAATTATTTATGTGCAGATTACAACATCTAGTTTTATAAGTAGTTTATGATGCAGTTTTATTACACCTATAATTACCTTCCACACGAGCAGGCTGTTTCAGTGCAATGTGGGATTTACACTGCTGTAGCTGACCAACATTTAAAATATTACTTCTGTATGTTGTTGGGACCTTGGGCTCATGTTGGTATCTGCAGAGAGATTAATTGTACTGGTGTAGCCACAGGAGTTTACAAAATAACTGTCCTGACTTATCTAAACATCCCTAATGTTACACAAACAGTCAGTATAATTTCTTTGTTACATTTAGAGGAAAAGGAAATAAAGATAATAGCTTTCCAAGGTTTTTTTATTATTTTTTTCTTGAATGCTGCCTGCTTTTAGGTTCTCTCATGCAAGGAATAGAGGAAAATACAATGCCCAAGATCCTGCATGAAGTTACACTGCAAAATGAGGACAAAATGTTTGCTCTGCCTCGTGTATGCTCCCAGCGTGAATGAGGCCTGACATTGCACAATTCTCATTAGTGTTCCAGGTAAGGTCTTGTGAATAAAAGGGAGGCTGGTTTGGGAAGTTCTTGGGATCCTAATGTCAGATACAGTATCATCATCTCTCTCATTCCCTAGTGCTCACTAACAATAGTGCTCACACTGTTTTCTGTTCTCAGAGGACAAAAGTGTTTGATTTGGGACCTGCCATGTCAGCTCCTCTGCTTGACACCATTTGACCTGTGTGCAGCTGCTCAAAGCAGGGGACAAGAGCATGTTCATAGGGAAAATTTCTGAGACTTCAGGACAGTAAAAAATGTGTGTTACTGTGGGGTGCCCAAGCAGTTGTGAGGACTTGATCTCAGGGGGTGGTTGTGGCTGTTACTTGTGATACTGGTAGATCTAACATGGAGTCCAGTAGTGGAAATGATTCAAGTAATTAGCATGCCAAATGAGGATGACTCTTGATTATTGCATCTTTTTTAATGGGGGAGGAGTGGGAGGGAGAGAGGGGAGAGGTGATGTGGAAAAACAAGTGAAGTTAGGTCCTCAGGGTTAAAAAAATACTTCACTAAAATTTGTTACTTGTCTAAGTTTTCAATACACCATTAAACAAAATCATTTTTGAAAGTTTTCTATACAAGAGCAGTCAAGTTAAACCATTTATTTACAAAGTCTGGATGCATAAAACCATAGGGAAGTACACAGGTGTAATCACAGCATAATAGCCTTCCCTTTAACCTCAGCTTCATCTTTCAGTATTGTGGGGGTTTGTTCCTCTTTTTTTTGTATCAAGGATTTTTAAAGAGTAGATGAATGTTTCTCAGTAGAAATTAAATACTGTAATAAGTTATTGCTGCTTTGTGCTTTAGTAGATAATGTGAATTTTGCTAAACAGAGCAGCCCTACATCATTTATATAGTCTTCTGGGTGGCAGAGCTTCCCATCAATGCCCTGCGTATCTGAGAGCAGGAACTTGGCCTCACTGCCAAGTTCAAAGCACCTCTGTGTTTAAAAAAAACAAAAAAAAGAGTAAGATACTAATTAAATCACTAGTTTTTAATGTTGTGAATTGTTCTGCTGGTCTGGGGGCTGCAGGTATGGGAGGGGTCCTGCTGGCATCACCATCTGCCAGTGCCAGCTCGAGCTTTCTGTTCTCAGTGCTGGGTAACAATTTGTATTTATGTCCTGAATCATATCTTGGGTCAGACAAATCATCTTTCCTTGACATTTCTTTTTTTTCCTCCTGAAGCTTTCAGCGTTTGTAAAATACCAGTAATACAAAATCAAACTGACAGAATCAATAAATCTGTGTTAATCAAGCGCAGCCTGTTTTATTGATCACTTAATTGACATGTACCTGCTCTAGGACTGACCTCTCTTTTGGCAGCCTCCTCTCTGCTCAGTTGGGACTTGATGCAGGGGAGCTATTTCTCTTTCCTACCTCCCACTGTCTATGTATATATGAGTATGTACAGCCCATACCCCACACTGTGCGTGTATATGTGCGTGTACAGCCCATACCCCGCACTGTGTGTGTGTGTACAGCCCATACCCCGCTCTGTGTGTGTGTATATGTGTGTGTACAGCCCATACCCCGCTCTGTGTGNGTTCCCTGCCCGTTCCGGGCTCCCCTCACGGCCCCGCCCCGCCCAGGGGCTCTCGCGCCGTGCGCGCTCCCGCTCCGTGCCGTGCGCGCGCGGGGTCGCGGCCCGCGGTGCAGGGTAGGAGCGCGCGCCGTGCGCCTGCGCGCGGGCGGGGCG
>VZRF01002608.1:1061407-1096804 GCA_013396875.1 Vireo altiloquus | reverse complement strand
ACGAGCGTGCCCGCGCCGAGGCCTGGCTGAGCTATCAGAGCATGAGGCGCAACTACACCCTGGAGGTGAGGGAGGGGCGACGGGGCCCGGCCGGGCCGGGGGGAGCCCGGCGGGAGGGGGGGGATGAAGCGCGGAGGGAAGGGACGGCCGTGGGGGCGCGGCGGCCTCTCCCTCGCACCGCTCGGGAGGCCGGGAATAAACATCGCAATTTGGAGTCATAGCGGCGGAAAGGTGTTAAAAATGGAAGTGTCCCCGTCGCTGTGGTCCTTCCGCTGCCAGCAGCTCGGCCGAGGAGCGGCACGGTTGCCGCGGCCAGCGGAGATGCCCAGCGCAGGTGTGATCACATTTATCAGTTATTTATTGGGGGCTTGCATGGCCGCGGCACGGCCCGGGCTGCGGGGTAAAGGCTACAAGGTAAAGGGCTGGTCACGTCGTTCTTGAAAACAGGAACATGCCGTGACGCACCCGGGAGTTTCGGAGGCGCCTTTTATCGGTGCCTTCCTATAGTGAAGGCGGCGCTTGTGATAACCCTCGGGAGTTCTCTGGTCTCCCCAGCCCTTCCCTCCCCGTGACCGGGCGGCTCTCGGGGCAGAGTTTGGCGGCTCGGCACCCGGGGCAGGAGGAGGAGTCCTGCTCCGACAGCGCCTCTGACACATCGCAAGCGAGCTGCGATGCTCGGGAAGGAGCCTTGGCTTGCCCCCGGAGGTGTGCGCTCACCCGGGCCCGTGACATCACATAGCCCGACAAAACCACAGCATCCAATTTAGTTTGGCCCCTTCTTTTACCCGTCCTTTTCCTACTGAAGTGTTACTATTTGATCAAAGAGGGAGAATAAAACTTCAAGTGCTCATTAGAATTAATTTCTGTCTTTAGGTACCGCACTGAATAATTGTCCTGCTGTGTAATACAGAGCAAGATGGAAGCTATGTTTTTCTTTTTCCACTGTCTGTTCAGGGCAGAGGAATGTTTTGGTAGCAAGGAACTGTAGCCTTTTTTTCCCTTTTTGGTTTTTTGTTTGTGTTCAGTCAGAGCAGTTCACAATTCTGTAGGAGAAGAACACTAAAAATATATTGCTGCACTTTGAGTCAATTGTGAAATTTATAACGGTAACTAGTAATTTTAGCTTTGATGCAGTTCTGTATTAAGTGTCTATTTAATACCTGCAGTTAAAGACCCGAAGCACAACAGAACTTTGAAACAGCAGATCAAGTTTGTCACTGGTTGAACTTCATCTTTTCAGGGCACAGTTCTTTTCCCCAGTGCTGGGGAAAAGCATGCTTTTCTTTTCAGTGAAGTTTTTAGATGCTGTTTTGATTCACAGGGAAATGACATGCATTGGCTGGCTTGTGCCTTGTACGTGGCTTGCAGGAAAGCAATTCCAACTGTGAGCAGAGGAACAGCGGAAGGAAATTACGTTTCCTTAACCAGAATCCTGCGCTGTTCAGACCAAAGGTAACTTTTCTTCTTGCTGATTTTGAAACACTTAAAAAATCTCAAAGAGTGCCTATGACCTTGTGAAATTGGAAATAGAGAATAAAAGCTGAGTGTGTTTCTTGTTTTCCTGCTTTTAAAGATAGACTTTATATCACTGGATTGCTTGCATTATAGCTCACTGCCACAGAAGCAGGGCAGCTCCTTTGGCTCAGTACTATGATCTAATAACACTGGTTTTCAAAATAGGAGATTGACTTCCTTCACTCAAAGGAGAAGGAAGCCAGTCACTGAAGAACAGTCGATTTTTGTTGTGTGCAAAGTGTGAACTTCTCACATGAGAAACCATTTTTAGTTTGCTGTGAAAATATTCATGTGATTTATCTCCATTTTTATGTAAGAAAACTTCACTTTTCACCTCAAATTGCAAAGTCACTAAATGAGGTCAGAATCTGATGAACGAAGTTGTGTCAAATGTTTATGTCCATAAAGTAATAAAGAAGAGCTTCTGAAACAATTGACTTTATTTAATAGCAATCTCATTGTTTTCTAAAAATTCAGTAGATTGGCACAAAAAGAAGAAAGAATGTTCTTACATACTTTTTCTCCCATTTTCTCTACTGTTGAAGCATTGCTGTTGATTTAAACAATGCAAAATTGTTCCTCTATAAACTTTTGTTTTCCAAATCAGAAATTCAGGAAACGGAATGTTGATAAATTGTTTCTGTGATCTGGGCTATCAAAGACTAATAACACTGAAAAAGAAGGTCTAGATAAAGAAGCAGAAAAAGAATTAAAGCCAAATTTGCAAAGTGCAATTTACTAAAACTTAAGAGGTTTTTCATGCTTGGTAGAATATTCTCAGCATTGTAGGTCTCACAAGTTGTTTTATTTAAGTTAATACATTATTTAGAAAAACGAGGCAAATTCGATTTCAGAATAATCTGACTGTTGGAGTTGATTTTGTCTTTGTGAGGAAATGCCAGACCTGTGAGTACATAGTTAACATGGTTATCAGCCAAGGATCTAAAAATATTTCACGAGCTGTCTGAGCTCATCCATGTTTATGGGTGAAGGACTGGCTCCGAGTTTGTTGTCATGTTTGCAATGCCACTGTTTCCTCAGTAGTTTGGGCAGTAGAAATTGCACTTTCATTGAAAATGTAGAGTTTATTTCTGCAGGAAAATCAGACCTTTCTCATCTAACCTGTTGGGTATTTCCAGCTTGATCGAGTTTTTTAACAAGATGAAGAAGTGGGAAGACATGGCAAATCTACCATCCCAGTTCAGAGAGCGAACTGAGAGATTGGAGAGAAACTTTACTGTTTCTGCAGTCATTTTTAAGAAGTATGAGCCCATTTTTCAGGACATTTTCAGGTATCCTCAAGAAGATCAACCTCGTCAACAGAGAGGAAGAAAGCAGAGGTGTGTTTTTGTTATTTCCAGGCTGATTTTAGAGCATCACTTTAGTGAAAATATAATGAAATTGCTTGGTTGTTTTAGTAGTATTTTGACTGTATTTTCTAGTTGTTGTTTATAATACCAGAGTTGGTTTTTCCTTACTTGAAGTAAATTTTTAATATCTTCTTTGATTTCAGATCTTACAAGGGGCAGGAAATCCCAAAGCTACTGAGTTTCTAATGGTTATGGGGATAGAGGAGAGGTTTCAATCAGCCTGTAGACAAGGGCAACACTAGTATTGTGAAGCTTCCTCTGCTTCACTGCCCAGTAACTCCCATGGATTTCTTCATAGATACAGATCTGGTGGATATTTTACTTTATAGTGGAAGCTTTATTCCTTTGTTACCATTTGTATTAGGAGTGCTGTGGAATTGAACTTGCAGGCTGAGACTGGGGTTCTGATTGTGCCTACACTAAACCTGTGTGCAACTTTCTGTATTAGCTTTAGTCAGGGTTTTGTGGGAAGGATGTAAGATTTTGGCCGTGCTTTAGTAAAGCTTAGTTTCTTCTTTGAATTATTGGCTGTTATATGATGTTTTATCACTTCTGGTTCATTGAGCTTATTGTCTTCTTGCTGTATTTTCCTCCAAAAGACGACAGCCATGTACTGTGACTGAAGTTTTCCAGTTTTGTTGGGTGCTGTTTGTTCATGCAAAAGGTAAGAGATCTGAAAGGTATTAAATGCAGCAGACATGGGTTTATTAGTCATTATTTTATATCAGTCCTTAAAACACCTAATAGGTGCAATGTACATATAGCCTTTATTGTAAGAGCAGCCTTAAGGCTTATAAGAAGAGTAGAGAATTTCGGATGCTTTTTTTGATAATGACTGTTGGGAGAAAAAGGAAAGAACACGATTAAATCCTCATTTTAGGCTTCAGTTGTTCAGTCCTAGCACACATAGTCTGAAGTCTTCCCTCATCAAATCTGTGTCTTAAAGAGCTTCCACATTCCTAGGCCTTGTTTCAAGTCCTGCTTTGATGAGTGTTCACTGTGAGTGATGTTCAAGTAAGGTAGTGCTTTGGGGAAGGTGAAGATAGGACTGATATTCCACGTGGAAAGAGCATCACTGTAGGTTCAAATCCACCGATAACGTCCAGTATTTTGATATTTTTTTCATAATATAACATCTCTTAGAGGAAAACGATTACTTTAATTTCTTCAAGGAAAGGGATAAAAGGAGTTCTGTTTTGGTTTGGGAGTATGTGGTGGGATGTGTTTTTTCAAATTTAAAAGTGAATCAGTGTTAAGATTCCTGCAGTGTGCTGTGATTTCCTTAACTGGATGATTTTGGGGCTGGGACAGAATAGGCTGTGGCAATATTGAATGGCCTGGCACTAATTTTGTTCAGCACAGAACGTTTTTACAAAGCCTTTCTTTCTCTACTGTGCCACACTGCAGAGGGATCCTGGCAGCAGTACTGGACCCTCAGCACCACATCCCTGTGTGAAGATCAGGAAGAGTGTGCTGGGCACAAGTGCTGCATTGAGTGCTCTGTCCTGTGAAGAAGATGCCTTTTTGTAAGGCTGCAAATTCCCATTATTGGGCATGAGAAATCTTTCCTAAACAAGCTGTAGTGCTTTCAACCCTGAAGCACAGTGTGATTTCATCCCCTGAGCCCAGAGGAGAGTTAGTACTGTACTTTTTTCCTGTCAGTCAGGACTTCACTTCCTTAGCATAGGTAGGCAGCTGAGAGAGTAAGCAGGTCAGTCTGAAAAAGTCAGATTTTTCTTTTCTCTTCTGTAAAGTCCTCACTTCTGTGGGAAGACTGGATGGTTGACAAGGTGCAGAGGGACTTCATAGTCTTCCTGTTGCTAAATTATTGATTATGTTTGAGTAACTGCATCATTGATTGATGACATCTTAATTAGCAAGCAGTTTCAGACATGCTAACTAACCTTATGGAGAATACCGTGTTGATAACAGATCCAGTTGAATTTTACAAGAAAAAGAAAAAATACAGTACAAAGAACCTGTAAAGTTACTAAGTGATTATTAAAGTGTGGCAGCACAAAAATGGAAACTGAATGTTGACTCTTAAGGCATTAGTTGATGGTGTGAGGTTTTGTTCTGTGTGTTTTGGGGGTGGGCAGTAAATCCTTTTCACGGCAACCACACACGAGTGGCAGGCCCAGGCTTGTCTGTTCCTCAGCCCATTGCCTTCAGATCATGCCCTGCACACCGAGGGAGCCCCTTGGTTAGTGGGACTGCACTCATGGCATTCCGTGTGTAAGAATTGCTCTTTAAACTCTTTCTTTGTTTAAAATCTCTGCTGCACTGAGATAACTGGTTTTTGTTACTTGGTACAAGGTTGTGATAGGGACCATTGTTTGAAATGTCAGCAACAAAAAAATTACTGTGGAACTACTGGTACTGTGAAATTATATTTATTTTTGAGTGTGCTGACAGTAATGATTGCCGTGGTAGTTGTCATGGTTGTGAAATTGAACCTATGTTATGACAGTTACTTTGAGAATTTTATTGATTTCAGTTTTTCTAATAGTATTTAGGACTTTCATTGCTTTGCTGTGAACCTTTAATGATTTGGAAATAACTGATAAGTGGGTAAAATTAGTTAGAATTTTGTCTAGGGTTCATTATTTTAAATAGTTTAAATTCTCTGCATTGAAATTATTTTTCTTCTAACAAATGAAGAACCAGAAAATAACAAATTTGAACAAACTAATGTGTTAGTGATAGAAGAGTAACAGCATAACTGAGAAAAATTCTCTAATCATATATTCATTTCTTTGTGTTGTAATTGTGTATTACTATATGATAGATTTCTTTAAGAATTTAAATCTGTTCCTCAGAGTGAGTTTAGCTAAGTGATATGGAGCTTCCCTGAGAAAAAAGGGGGGAGGGAAAGAGTGGAAGAGTTATTAGTATTTAAGGAGTAATAGAAAGATCATGCTGTGCATAAAAAATAATGGAATTGTGATTTATGTTATTAATTAATTGTATAGATTATTTTATAAAACTATTTTTAGCTATGGCCACTCCTCTAGAGAATATCATAAACATAAATGAGTTCAGTAAAGAGCAGTGACTCTGAATGTGATCTTTGTGAAAAGTAATAAAAGAGTGAAGAGTTACAAGGACTCTTTTCTGCAGGAAGATGATAAATAAAAAATACTTATTAAACCAGATCAGAGATAGGCACATTTTAGCTCTTCTGTACAGCACAAGAGAAATAAAGTTACATTTATTACTGTTTATAATGCCCTCAGTAAAATTTTTGTAAGAAAACAGATTGTTAAAAAAAAATCTGAGTTAAATAGAGATTTGTTCTGGAGAGTGAGGGGCAGGGGCTGAAGGAGGGAGCAGTTTCCAGGCCATCTGAAAACCTGGGTCTAGCCTTGCCGAGGTTAAGGTTCTTTGCAACTTTTTACAGCAATGCAAAGTCAAGGAAAAGGGGGAAAGTTGGGTCTCAGAACACCTTCTACCCCTCCATGGCCTTCAGAGCAGGATTTGCTTTGGGCAGGTGCTGTGGGAATCCAGTGAAGGACGTGACTCTGCCAGGCAGTGGGGCTGGTGCTGCCAGAGTCATGGAAGCACATTTTTCTTTCTTGAGGCAGTTTGCATTATACAGTTCATGGTACTTCGAGTTATTTATGCTCTGGTTAATGAGATTACTGTGAATGAGACAGCAGCAACAGCATATTTATCAGCATTTTCTTAACATTTGATTTCAAAACAGCACTATATATTTGAGTTCCTTCAGAATTGTTGTTTCTGAAAAAATACTATTATGTTTGTTATATGTTGTTAAATGTGAGTCTGCTTTACTGCCTGTGTTGCTATCCAGATATTTATAGTCACCGAAATCTGTGTTTACAAGATTCCATTATTGATTGTAATACAAACATCAGCAGTTTCTTGGTTAAAACATTTTTAAATCTATGCTGTTTTTTGTCTTATACCTTTCAAATATCACAGGAAATTTTCCTATGATCAGTGATGACTTGGTCAATTCCTATCATCTCTTGTTATGTGCTTTGGATCTCGTGTATGGAAATGCTCTGCAATGTCCTAACCGTAAAGAACTCCTGAATCCTAATTTTAAGGGTATGTTGGAAAAAAAAAGTTGATTTGCAATACATGTGAATTAATATGTATGTAATTCTATTAATGTAGTATGTAATAACAGACTAGTGAATTTTGTCAATAATACATTAAGTCAAGAATGTGATGTACTGTGGAAATACCATTGAAGGAAGCTTGATAGTAATAATTTGAGTTAATGAGTGTTTAATGTCAGTGAAAAAATACATAATGATACAGTGCATCACTTGACACAGTAAGACCAGAATGTTCTCGTGATGCAGCAGTTTGGAAAGACCCAGGGCTCAAAAAGGAGATTTGTTTCTCTCTCATTTCTGGATCACTGCTGTTCTCTTTTTGCAGAGAATGGAAGTGTATCAAGGTTGACTTGATAACCACAAATGCAAATGAATGGTGAGGAGTTGCCGCTGAGTTTCTGATGTAACTTCCCAGACTTGCATTTCATTTTCAGTGATGTACAGTATTGGCCTGTTCTTGTAGTGCTTCAGACGTGACCTGGGACCGTTATCTCAAATAAATATTGTAGTTCACAAGTGTTTGATCTTTTTCCTATTAGAATTGATACATTTTTATCACTCAGTCACTAATGTTCTTAAATCTCTAACTTAAAATTTGCTTTTGATAACATTATCCAGTTGAGTTGGCATTATATAATTAGTAGTTCTTTCAAGGGACTAGTTAGTTTACTATTGTAATTTCATACTACCTTGACTCCACAGCATAGAATCTAAGTTTAATAAGAAAACAGGATATGGATTTGCAAAATTAAATCATACAAGATTCTTAATTGTAGGTCTACCTGAAGACTTCCATAGTAAGGATTATAAAGTATCATCTGATCCTCCCTGCATCATTGAAAAACTGTGTTCTTTACATTATGGATTAGTTTTAGAAGCAAAAGGTATAAAGGAACATTTTTGGAAGCCATATATTCGGAAGCTTTTTGACAAAAAGGTTGGTCAGTAAATTTGCAATGTAGAAAAATCCCTCCTTACTTGTTACCTTCAGAACCTTTATAAGAAATAAAATGCCCATCCTTTGTTCTTAAATGTCTTACAGCTCTTAAAAGGAAAAGATGAAAATCTGACTGGATTTCTGGATCCTGGGAACTTTGGAGATAGTGTGTAAGTCAGTGTTTGTGGTGTACTTTGCATGAGTGTCCCTCATGTTACCTTACCTGAGCCCTGACAGCAGCCAGCTGCCTTGTGTGTTTGGCCACTGCCTTCCTGTTCCTCTGAGTGCTGTGAGTGGAGGCCAGCTTGAACGAGCAGTGCTTCAGGATGCTGGTACCTGATGTCAGCTTTTATTCTTATGTTTCTCTTTCCTGGATTTTTTTTTTTATGTGTAACTCAAAGAATTAGTATGAAAAAGCTGCAGGAGCACGTTGAGTAGGAAGTGGGAGGGAAAAAATTGGGTGTGGTGATGATTAGAGATGTTTATAGGTGTGAATTACTTTATTTTAATGCTACAAAAATGGTTCACTGTAGTTCATGATAAATTTTGAGGAGTTTCCACAAGATAGGAGTTCTCAGTATCGTACTGCTTTCTTCCTGCAGCTGGATGAATGGCTGGGCATCAGATATGGAGGGGAAATAATGGCCTTGCCACTGTCATGTTTAAGGTACTGTAGGTCTTAGAGGAGCTTCAGTGCTTCAGTGAGGGTCAAAAGAAATCTGAAGTAGACTTCCCCCAGGCCAGAATTTGTTCAGTGTGTGAGCAGGTGAACAAAGCAGTCTAAATAAAGGGAGTTTGTCTGTCTTTCCTTTCTGCTGTAGCAAAGCCATCAACAAGGCCTATGAGGAGTATGTTCTGTCAGTGGGGAATCTCGATGAGCGAATCTTCCTTGGAGAGGATGCAGATGAAGAAATTGGAACTCTGACGAGGTGCTTAAACACACCTTCAGGGATGGAAACAGCCGAAAGGGTACAAGTGAAGCATAATTTACAGCAGCATTTTGACAAGGTGAGTATGGCATGGTCTGTGTTGCTGTTTTTAAATGCCACCTTCCCTGGCAGTTTATGAAGACAAAAATAAAACACACCTAGGAGTGTGGGAAGAAAATGGGAGGAATATTGGGAGCTAGACTTCATGGTGAAGAATGTAATGTGTTTGTTAAAATAAATAATTGTGTGGTTAGGTGATTAGAAGAAGCATTGATTTTGCTGTGTGCTAATTGAAGGGATATCCTTTGTGTTACATGATTTTAATGCAATGGCTTGATCTGATGCAAATAAACTAAAATGCTGATCAGAAGGACTTCTCGTATTAGAGGTTAAACCTGCTGAAAGGAAACCCTGGCTCAGTACACTTTTCCTGTGAGGTACAGCTACCTTTGTTACTCGGGCTAGGAAGGCACTACTGGGGTTTGGGGGGGATGTTTTTTAGATTGGTCTAAATTGTTTCACACTTCAATTCCAGCATCTGCATTTCAGCATAGGTCACATCCCCTCTGTTTATACAGACCAGTTTGATACAAACATATGAGCACCACAGACAAATTCTTCGTTGCTGGCTCTTACCTGAGTCATGGTCTGGTTTGGGCTCTTCGATTGGGAGCCATTTTCTTCCATAACACAGAGTAAGAATTCTGCAGATTGATGTTTCTAGGTTATGACCTATATTAAAGTTTATAATAGTGTGCATATGTATATGTGGTGATGTTTTCATTTTCAGTCCAAATCACTCAGGATCACAACCCCCCTTACTGGCCGCAAGTACATTAAAGAGAGCAACCCATATGTGACACCTGTTTCCATAGCAACCTACAGCCTGAGCCGCCTGCACACGATGCTGGCAGGGCTGAAAAATGCCCCCAGTGAAAATCTGGAGCAAATACTCAGGTAAATTTGATGTTTAGCCAAATAATCCTATTCTCTATTCTAGTTCTAATAGTAAACATTAATTCTGAACAGTGTAATTTAAAATGTGAGCCAGTCTTTTACTCCTGGAGTAAAATGGAATCCAGAGAGATATTTACATTTCAAAGGACTAATCACTTTATTTAGACACATCTGTCCTTAGAGACTGATGAACATTCAGCATTTAAAACCCAACAGTTTTGAGTTTCTCTAACCACAAGTTGCCAATATAAAATTGTCAAGACTTTTCTTCCTGCTTAGCAAATGGCACTACATAGAAAATCACTCTATACTGTAGGAGAGGCAAACCAAACTTTGCCATTTGGATAAACTGTTGCTTCAGGAGTAAAGTATTTTTAAACAGTTTTTATGTCATGTGGAAAGTGCTGTTTTAAGTATCTCTCCCTGATCATGAAAAGATGAGCACATTTACTACAGTGCATACAATAATATGATGTTTTGCAGTTAGACACATTTGGATCTGTTTGTATTGCTGTGCAATATATTTCCAGTTTTTTATGCTTTCATCATATTAAAAATAGGGTGATTTTGGTCTTAGGAATAGTATATTGAAAATGTTTAGTTTTTATTTTCAGGTCATGTTCCAGAGATCCTTCTCAAGCCATTGCAAACAGAGTAAAAGAAATGCATGAAGTATACTGTCAGAGCACACAGTCTGAAGGAGAATTCAGTAATTTTTCCAAAGGTGGGAAACATTTTGCTTATCGAGATAAGAATTAAAATACCTCTAAACACATCCATCCCTTATCCTAAAGTTTTACATACAGGTTATGCTTTAGCACAAGTGTCTTTTCTGCTACTCTTGATATTTCCTGTATTCTTAAGATACAGAAAATTTTAATGCTGTGTAAAATTTTATAATCAGCCTTAGCTTGAATCACTGGAATCTGATCATACTTCGAGTACTAGAGAAGTGAAATGAAAAGCACTGTTAAGTGTACCACTTTTTCTCTCAAAGATAAGAATGTTAGTGATGGCATGGATTTCTGTGATGAATTAGTACAGGTATTAAAATCCTGCCAGTATAAACACAAAACCACAATTTGCAAAGTTGTCTTGATATCTGAAGTGCCTGAAGATGAATTGAATATAAGGGAGATGCTTTTGACCTTGTTTCTTAATAAGGCCTTCCTTTGTTCTTGTCAGCTTAGTTGCTTCAGTGTTCTTTGTTGCACAGTGCAAGGAGGATCCATACAGGTGTATTTTTCAACGCATTTTCTGAATTGGAATTGTGTGCATTATAGCAGTGTTAAGGATTGTTCTTATACATGGTAATGTCACCAAAATCTGGGTTCAGTAGCAAGTTACTCTGCTCTGCATTCACAAGTCAGGGCAGTGTAGG
Organism: Vireo altiloquus; assembly: GCA_013396875.1. Classification (NCBI taxonomy): domain Eukaryota; kingdom Metazoa; phylum Chordata; class Aves; order Passeriformes; family Vireonidae; genus Vireo; species Vireo altiloquus. Next base: position 1,085,627 of record VZRF01002608.1, on the reverse strand, counting down.
AGAAGGATTCCTACATTAACTTCAAATTAACTGGTCCAGTCCTTAAAGTATTGTAGCCACAGCAGCACAGATATCCACACAAGCTACTGTTGCATTTCTGTATCTGAAGATGAAGAAGATAATACTTCTGTGTTGCATTTTACAATATCGCTTCTATTTAAACTCCCTGCAGATGTTGCTAGTAAACATTTTCGTCGTGCTGAGATGCTCTACTACAAGGTCTTGGAGTCAGTCATTGAGGAAGAGAGGAAGAGACTGGGAGACGCTGATTTATCTGTAAGGAAAACTAAGCAAAGGGTTCTTCACTTTTAAAGTTGCACCTGCAGAATAAGAATACAGATGTAGAGCAAAATTGTCAGCTATTTAAAATGAGGGTAAATCTCTGAGAAGAACCCTGTAAGTACACCTGAATGGAAGAAAAAAGGTTCAAGATACTATTTGTGTTTGCGAACACAAAGATAGATGGAATTTTTAATGAGTAAAGATAGCTCATTTTGAATTCTCTTCTGTGGCTTCACTTTTTGTAAGCTTGAGAACCTTGCTGTTGAGACAATAAAAAGTGTTTCATTGTTCTATAGTTACACTGTAAAATAAGCTTTAAAATTTGTGACTCTTGCAGGCAATACTGGAGCAAGATGTGTTTCACAGGTCTCTGCTGGCATGTTGCCTGGAGATCATTACCTTTACATACAACCCACCTGGAAACTTCCCGTTCATCACCGAAGTATTTGACATTCCAGTTTATCATTTTTACAAGGTAATGTGTTTGACAGCTAGAAGCACTTACCATGTCATGAGTGCTCATTGACCTGTATGACAATATAGGATTGAGTCATAGTAATGCAGCCTTCATCTTTCTAATAGTCTCTTCTGTGAAAATCAGGTATTGGAATTAGATCTTTGTTTAAGAGTCAATATAACAAACAAGTACATTATGTTGATGATAATCATCCACTTCACAGGTAATTGAGGTTTTCATTAGAGCAGAGGATGGCCTTTGTCGGGAAGTGGTAAAACACCTGAACCACATAGAAGAACAGATCCTGGAAAGTATGGCATGGAAACAGGAATCTGTGCTGTGGGACAGGATCAGAGAGAATGAAAACAAAGTTCCTACTTGTGAAGAGGTGAGCACATCTTTCTGTGTGTTACATTGCTTTCATGGTCAGCCAGGATGGCAGAGAGAGCACTCTGCCCTGAAGGAGAAGCCTTAAGAGGCCCAGTAGCAGTTCCACCATCCCAGCCCATCAGTGCAGGGAAAGCAGTAAGTGCAGTGTGCTGCTCGCCTGGTCAGGGTCATCTCTGTGGAGACATCTGGAACAGAGACAGGCAGCAGATGGAATTCTCACCCAGTATTTTATCCAATATTTTCTTGATTAGCAGAACAATGAACAAAAACAGTCAAGCAGGGAAGGTTTGGACCAGTCTCGCTTGAAAAGATTATTAAGCAAGAAGTGTGATAAAAAGTACACACAGAAGTAGTCACAGAAAGACTATTACAGTGTGTATCTTCCAGAGCAGCACAATCACTACTCACTATTGGTTTTCTTAGACTAGTTGGGCTTAGGGTAAATTTGTCACTTTTCTTGTTCTTTTTCCACAGTTTTGCTGTTCAAAATCTGTAGTACAGTAGCTTTTAAAAATCTGATACGTAATTATGTGTGATACAGACACTCTAATAAAAGGATAAATATTTCAGGTAATGCCACCTCATTACTTTGAGAGATCTGCTGGGAACAGTGTTGTAGGTTCACCACTGACACCACGGCGAATAAACGAGGTTCGTGCTGAAAGTGGAGGACTGGGAAAAGGTGAGATTTTTTTAAAGCAGAACATGCTGTGCATTGCTTACTTAGATTAAATTTTGGAAGGAAGGAAACTGCTTAAATGTCAATGTACAGTTAGCTGCAAACGTATTTGTGAATGGTATTGGTATTGCAACTCAGAATTGCATCAGAGATGTAAGACTGATGGATTCATTGTATCAGTGTGAACTAAATACTGCTTTGATAGGGTGTTCTCAGGTGATAGATATGAACATCATGTGCATGTGTTAAACAGTTTTTATGCATGCATACACACACAACTTACGCTCTAATTGGTTTGCTGTATTGTTATACCAGAAATTAAACTCTACTATATATTATGTGACATCTCAAACTTTTCTCGCTAGAAAAAATAAAATATAATACATGAACTTAGAAAAATATTAAACACAGCATAATAGAAGATTTAAGTCATACCTAAAAGCAATCTGTACTTCTAAAAAAGTTTTCCTGAAGAGCTTTGCATGACATATTTTGGTTTGCAGTAGATTTCCATCACCTATTTGTAGAACAAGGGATTATAAGACAAGAGTTAAATATATCTATGTGTGTGTTTTTTTTGTTCCCCAGGCCTTTCCTCCCCCCCAGCCACCCTGTATGACAGGTACAGCTCTCCCACAGCCAACCCCACGCGGCGGCGCCTGTTTGCCGACAGCGAGAGCAGCCCCGAGGGCAGCTCTGCCGTCAGGGTGCCCCCACAGCCCGTGGTGAGCACTGTGCCTGTGCAGAACGTGAGCCCCGAGGCCGTGCCCGTCACTCCTGTGCCTGGCCAGACCCTGGTGACTGTGGCCACAGCCACCGTGACAGCCAACAACGGGCAGACAGTGACAATACCTGTGCAAGGTGAGCGAGGAGCTGCCGCACAACTGTTGAGGCTTGTTCCCATCAGAGTATTAGAATACAGCCAGGAAGAGAGGGGGGAACAGTTGGCCAGGAAAACGTATGTTTATTAGGATTCATAAGTAGGAAAAATGGTTTGAACAGGCAAGCAGAATTTAAGGACAGAGCATGTAGAGCACAAGGATGTTCTTCTGACTGCCAAGGTCTGTTTTATAAAACAGTTGGTTCAGTAAGCCCTCCTTCATGAACTGACAGGGGATGAAAGCTGCATTAGTATGAAAACCTTAGTGCAACTTCATTATCTTCTTGTCTTAGGATGAAGTTTCCAAAGTATTTTGATTAAACAATTTCATGTATAATACACTAAATGTATACTAATAAGTACCGAATTGTTTTAAAAAACATAAAACGACAAACACATCCCTCACACAACTTGCTGTTTATTTCAGGCTCTTTTTTTTAAATTACAGGTATTGCCAATGAAAATGGAGGAATTACTTTCTTCCCAGTCCAGGTGAATGTAGGTACCCAGCCCCAGGCGGTGTCTGGGCCCATGCAGCCTCTGAGTGCCCAGACTCTGGCTGGCACCCTGAACACTCAGATGCCTGGGGCAGCGCTGCAGTTGCCAGGCCAGTTAACAGTGCAGCAGGTCTCCCCCGGCGAGCAGAGGCACAGCCAGCAGCTCACTGCCGTGACCGTCAGGCCTCGCAAGACAGGCTCTCTTTCACTCTTCTTCAGAAAGGTACTGCTTGATCTAAGGTTGCTTTGCTTAGTTCTTACTTTGGTAAACCTGCAGTAATTTAAAAAATACACACTTACTGCTTTTAATTCAATCTATACCTTTAGTTATTCATACACGTATGAAGACTAGTTTTCTCCTGCAGGCCACTTCTCACTAGCAAAGGAGTGTGCTGGCACAGCAGGACTTGGAAATAGATTCTGTATTTGGCCAGCAGGTTCTCAAAGGTGTCCCTTTTCTTAAAGGCTCTTCCAAAGAAAGAGGTTCTCTTTTGAGACTTTCTGGTTTATTCAGTAGTGCCCTTTCTGGGCTCAGGATAGATTTAAGCTTCAAACAAATGTTTTCTTAGCACTGACACTGGTACTGAGAATGTCTGTGTCTTGTAAGTAAAAAAGTTATATTTGTATTTAGTTATTCCACTCTTGGCTTAGCATTTGCACAAGCTCTACAGCTGTGCAAGTCGGAGCTACTCTTTTGCTGAGTCAGAAGAGCAGTGTTGCTGTGGTTCTGAGCACAGTGTTGATTGCCACAGGTGTATCACTTGGCCAGTGTTCGTCTGAGGGACCTCTGTGTTAAACTCGATGTGTCTGATGAGCTGCGCAAAAAGATCTGGACATGCTTTGAGTATTCCTTGGTGCACTGCCCTGAAATCATGATGGACAGACACCTGGATCAGCTGCTGATGTGTGCCATCTATGTCATGACTAAGGTAAAATGTGAACAAAGAAAAAGCAAAAAAACCTGCCTTTAATACTTAACATTCCAAATATTCCAATTCCTCAAGAAACCTCAAACCAACAAACACACACAGAACCACCCCCAAAAAAAACAAAATATAAAAACCTGTAGAAAAACTGGGAACCTTTTCTGTCTGTCCCACTTAGGTTACTAAGGAAGACAGATCATTCCAGAACATCATGCGCTGCTACCGGACACAGCCGCAAGCCAAGAGTCATGTGAGCGCAGTCACAATTTAAATATGTGGGATCTGGTTTATTAAATGCCTTTGTTCTATTTTGGGAACAGATCGCTTGGCAAAGCAGCATTTAGTATTAAGGGGATACAGTCCATGAGCCATTCTCAAAAGAGAGTGGTCATATCCAAAATCGTAGCTTTCTATGCTAAACTATAACTAAAATAGAAAATGTCTTTACTTAAAGCCTAAGGAGGCAGTGCCCATGGGATTATTACTGCTCTTAGGAGGCTGTATTTTGGCCTGCAAGGAGCAGATTGGTACCACAGGGAAGGTTGGCACAGCAGAAGGTTGTGGTTCCCTGCCTGGGTGATCGCTGCCCCCTCCCCGCTCACCCTGCTCCCTGTCCCCGCAGGTCTATCGCAGTGTCCTGATCAAGGGCCGCCGCCGGCGCTGCCACTCCGGCAGCAGCGACAGCAGCAGCCAGCAGAACTCACCCACAGACAGGAGCAAAGACAGGAACAAAGAAAGAAGTGAGTGATTCCAAATGCCACGTGTTCGGGTTTAATTCTGTTTCCAAAACTGTGCATGAATAGGATTTTGTGTTGTCCCACCCCAAACAGCTTCTCCTTTGGTAAGCTTAGACACAGTTAAAAATACATTGATAACATTTAAGAGTTGCTCTAACTTAAGGTTTTTATTGCACCCACTGACAGTTTCAAATCTCTCCTTGCACTTAGCTTGGGCATTTGCTGTGTTGGCCTGAACTCTTGAGTTCAGCTCACACCAAAAAACGACTCTTTGCAGAATGAGGAAATCTGGGCTCAGGTTCACAGTTACTCTTATCACAACCACAGAGCTGCAGCAGTTTCTTTTGTAGCATTCTCTGTCTGCAGAGATAGGAACACCACCCACAGCATTGATTTCAGCATAGCTGACAGCTCTGGAGGTTCTTCCCTTGATATGTGAACTGACACATTTTCCTTGAATTAACTTCTATAAAGGAAACCGAAGAAGTGATGCTGTGTATTCCTACCAGCAGTTTTCAAGATCTTTAATAGATGATGGTATAAGCTATAGGTATTAATATTTTCTGTCACAGGGAGGTGGCAAGGAGTGAAGGAAAAAATACATAGATTTTGCAACTTCCCACATTAAATTAGCAGGAAGTATGATCAAGTCAAGTATTTCTCCTGCTAACAGAAAAAAGACTACTATTATTTACTTGAAATGGCACCAGGTGGCAACAAGAAAGAGCTACTGCTAGAAGTATAACCCAGATGCTGAAAAATGGAGTTTCAGCTCTTTTTATATTGTGATGCAACTCAGCTCTTATAGAAAATCCCTTGCAGTTTATACAGTAAGAAGTTAGAAATCAGGAAAGCTTTTATGTAAGGGAAACACTCAGGGATCAATAGGGGCATCACGGATAGTGGCAGCAGGTTCCTGGCCCCTTTCCCCAGGGTGGCGGGGTGTGTGGGTGTGTGTGTGTGTGTGCAGGCCGGCAGTGCCTGAGCAGTGTGGCTGTGCCCCTGCAGGCAGCCGAGACTCCAGCCCGGTGATGCGCTCCAGCAGCACCCTGCCCGTGCCGCAGCCCTCCAGCGCTCCCCCGACCCCCACGCGCCTCACCGGCCCCAACAGCGACACCGAGGAGGAGGAGCGAGGTGACCTCATCCAGTTCTACAACAACGTCTACATCGAGCAGATCAAGGACTTCGCCCTCAAGTACACCTCAAGTGCAGTAAGTTACATTCTGTGCTTTTCCTTGGTAAACAGAGCTTTTTCTAACAACTGTGCAGTGAAATCCCCTTACATTTAGAAGTACTAATCTGGCCTAACAACGCAACAAGACTTGCATTTGTTGTACATCTGTATGGTCTCATATCCTGGAGGAGCCTTGCTGCAGCGAGCCCTGGGCTCCTGCAGCTGCTGAGCACCTCCTCTCTCTTGCAGACGGACTCCCCCCCGCTCTCGCCATACCCCTTCGTGCGCCTCGGCTCCCCCCGCAGAGTGCAGCTCTCCCAGCACCACCCCGTCTACATCTCGCCACACAGAAACGAGTCTGCCCTCTCTCCCCAAGAGAAAATATTCTACTACTTCAGCAGCAGCCCCTCAAAGGTGAGACTAAAGGGTTTCAGTTTGATTCTCTAATTCCTTAACACTGTTTTTTTGTTTTTGGTAGTGAAATTAGAGCAGACCCTTGTCCCAACGCACACGTTATCACCTAAGGCTCATCCAACTGCCGGTGCAGCTGTCACAGCTGGATGAGCCTTTGAGCTCTGCACACAGAGACACAACAAACTCTCTTGAGTAACACTTTGTGTACTCTGGTAAGGGCAAGATCAGTACAGTGATGAAGTTCCTTGGTACAGTATGGATTCCCACAAAAAAAGCCTGTGCAGTCCCACCGTAATGTATCTGCAAACAGTTCACATCATACTGGGGCAAAATGAAGCAAGAGCTAATCCTTCTTTTAACCCCTCCTCCCTCCAGAGGCTAAAGGAAATCAACAGCATGGTTCGGACTGGAGAAACACCCACGAAGAAGAGAGGCATCCTCTTGGAGGATGGAACTGAAGCCCCAGCCAAGCGAATCTGCCAGGAGAATCACACAGCTCTGTTAAGACGACTCCAGGACGTAGCCAATGACCGAGGCTCTCACTGAGCCTGCACAGCTCTTCCCTCCCTGACTCTGCTGAGCCTGGGCCAGGGCATGAGGGGAGCCAGCACTGGGGACAGGGAGGATCCTCAGAGCCTCAACACAACCCCAGGCCCTGCTTAAGCTCTTCACAAGGCAAGTGACCCCTCTGCAGCCTTTGGAGAACACATCCCTCACACAGCTGTGGACCTTGCAGCAGCCTTGCTTTGCTCTAGTCAGTGCCCTCAGCCCGTGGTCATTGGTGCCTCAGTACAGAGCCCTGCACCAAGGCACCCACAGGCAGCAGTGTTGGGGTTCCTCACTAACCCCCTCCACAAACAGCTTAGGAGTTAACATTCTCACATGGTCCAGTTCTGCTGGGAACGGGACAAGGGGAGTTAGGGTTTGAGCCGTGATGGAAGCTGGATGGATGGACTCTGTCCCTATTCAGGATGTTCCATGTGCCCTTGAGAACCATCAGTGTTGAGCTTTGTGTGGCCCTTTGCTGCTGTACCAGGGGAGGTGATTATGTTGATTGGTTTGAGCTGTGCAATGTTTCAAAGTGAACTTGTGTTCCCAAGGTGACACTTGGGTGGGGGCTGTGAAGCATCATGTTTAAGGCAGATGAGTTTTGCTGTATATTTGCAATGGCACTTTCTAAATGTGAATAGTTTTTGCAAAGGCCGCCTTCAGCTGTCTCTCTGTACTGAAACTATTTGACTTTTGTATTTATTTCAGTCTGACATCCCATTGCTCCTCTTGGCAGCAAATGGCATTCAGAATTCATTGTAACTCAATATATAGGCAGCAATGAATGCAGGAAGCCAGGGATGTGTACTATTCTCAAGTTATTTTATATGCTTGTTGCTTTTCTTGATAGTCAGGCACTGTACCCCTTGCTCTCAGCAGCAGGAAGGTGGTGCCCATCTCCTAAAACATGTACTGAGGTATTTTGTGTTTAAAGGACAGGGCTTGGCAGTTTGGTTTTGTGTTTTGCTTTGGATTTTTTAAATGGCCTAAACAAGGCTGCCTGGGAGAAATCCCTCCCCTACTAACAGGAGCAGCAGGTGGTGCATATTACACTTACCACTTGTTTCAGTTTAAAGTAGTTCCAAAATACCAGGAAAGCATCAACCCTCTCCCCAGTACAGGATGCCACTCCACTGCTGGGGAGGGGGTGTGCTTCATGTTCCTGAAGGCTTTCTAAGGAAAAGCTAGAAGCTCTGTTTTCAGTCATTCCTGCCCTTCTGAATAATAGGAAAATTTAAGACTTAATTCCACTGTAAATTCAGCCAAAGTAAAATAAAAACATGTTTTTTCTTACCTGCATAACAAAAGCTGAAGTCCAGAAGTTGTGTAGATGTTTCTGTAAAAATATTTATGGAGGTGTCAGACAATTCTTGTTGTTACTATGTTCCATTTACTTCACTTTGTATGAAAATAATTGCAATTGTATTTTTCAATAAAGACTTTATAAACTCACAGTTTAATGTCCTTGTGTGAAAAAGCACTGTATGTGCAAAGCTAAAAAGTCTGCAGAAAGGACTGGGATTACAGGTTCAAAGATAAATAAATAATCACATGGCTTAGAGACACCACAAGGGAAAGGATTTACTCCTGCCCTGGTTTAGTCACTGTGGTTGTTCCAGCGTGTCAGCAGGACCATCAGCAGGCACCAGGCAGGGACAGCAGTGCCCAGGAATGCCCAGCTGCAGCTCCTGCTCCCTGGCAGAGGAGGACAGCACAGAGGGCTTACCAACAATCTGCTTTGCCTCCCCTGCAGGAGCTTTTAACATCTCGCACACCAAATGACAGCAGAATTATCTCCTGTGTGCTGTGTACTCACATTTCAACTGAGGGAAATTTCTAAACGTTCCTAAATAGTTAAGAACAGCTTTGACCACCACTGCCTGGTGCTGTGTTAGTACAGCTAAGGATGCACTGGTTTTCCCCTGCAATTTTGCCTAGGGGGCCTGATACTATTCCATCCACTGCTATTTCTGTCCCTTTCTGAAACCAGGTTGCAAAGTTAAGGTCAGCTGTAAATAATAATAAAGATACAAGCTGCAATTTATACTTTCAAGGAAATGCTAAAAAAAACCCCAACAAATAATACTTCAACAGAGGTGTTCCAAAGAAAAAAAAAGGCATGCAAACAAAAAAAAGGCATATAAATTTGATATTAAAAGAAAAAAAACTAGTTGAAGTGGCTTCAAATCATTTCTTTCATGACTTAGGTTTGGTTGAAATCCAACTGCAGCCTCAGCAGGAAACTCCACTGGTGTAACTTACAGATTTCTTGGAAATGTTCTTTAGAGAGTTCAGAATTTCAAAGATTATATTCAGAAACATCCCTTTCTCAAAGTATTGGCCAGATCTTGGTCTTTCATCAAATTATGTACCTGGTCTAGGGAAAAAACAGCACAATCCGGGAGAAAAGGATTTGATTTCCACTGCACTGTTTCAGTACTCATTCACCTACCCTGCTCCTGGAAGAGCTTCTTTTAATACACAAACCTGATTACAGAAATACACAGCACTCTCTCTCCTTTCCCAGTCTAATAAAAATAATTTTTCAGATAATTCGTTCCAAACTAAGCAAAATTCTACATTCTCTAAAGAAATAAAATTATTCTCAGCAAACTGCTGTTAACTGGATTTAGCTTGCAGCAATCCAGCCTAGTGACCAGCCTTGCAGGGGTCTGTGACAGCTCAGAGAGAAACAAAACTTCCTCCAATAACCATCACTTTTCACAACATTATCCTCATTCCTCCTGGGCATTGTTCTTGCCAGTGCTGCTGTTTCCTGGCCAACAGCAGCTCTGGCAGCTGGAGCTGCCCTGCAGCCAACACCAAAGTGTGGCCCAAGATTAGAAAGGATTTCACTTCTACACCAATCCTTCACCTAAGTGGCTTAGGAACTGTGCAAGTCAGTGATTTATTACAGAGGCTTCTGAATAATCATAAAACTGAAGAAAGAGGAACTGTCAGAGTCTGGTTTAGCCCCAGGCCTGCCCCTGCCCAAGCAGTTCATGTGCTCAGCACAAGGCCAGGCCCAGCATCTGCTTCACACCAGGAGTCCTTCAACTAAAACCCTGCCCATGATAAATCTGAAGCATTTAAATTTCAGTTTCAGCCTTCCTAAAAAAAGTTAGAGAACAGCAGCAACAGAACTCATTTCACAGTATTTTAGTGGCAACACTCCAAGCCAGTACACACACCCACAAACTCTTCCCACATCCTTTCCTTGAAAGGCAAACAGCACCACTTTTCCAGGCAGTACAAACTCACCTTCAGATCAGTTCCTCCATTCCTGTCCTCTACTGCAAACTCAGATCAGGCACATGAGAATTCCAAGGTACTTCCAACTGCTCATTCCATGTGAAGCATCCAGGATTCTGAGGCTAATGGGGCATTAATGCCACCCAGAACACTGAATGAGGTGCCACAGAGCCACCTCCTTTTCCTGTCACTGAGTGTACCACACTACTGGGGGAGTTTTTGTCTATTTTCTTAGAAGCCAAGAAGTTGTTCTCAAAGAGAACAATGAAAGGTTTTTAACAAAAAGTGAATTTAGCATGTCAGATAAAAACACAAAAAACCTCAACATAAAGCCCACATCACCCCACTGCCCATCCTGCAACACCACCTCATGTTCACCTGAGTCACTGCAGGCTGTTCCTAGACAGCTGGGCTGGCACTAATCCACCAGTACAGGCAAGGAGCCAAAGGAAAAGCAGCCCAGCTCCAAGGGGTTAACATTACAGATTTTGACAGGACAATCCTGGGAGGCAAGAAAAGGCATCACACCAGGCTGTGGCATAGTAAGAGTCCATCCCAAGTTCACCTGTGTTCTGGAGAGGTTTTCCTGTGTGTGGAACATGAGTCTCTTAGGTACAGAGCTGCTCCTGGCATCCCATGAACATCCCAAACACCTGTGCAGACTGGTACTGATGTAGCCAGGTGCTCACACTGCTCACTAAACATCCACAGCACAGACTAACAGGGACAAAAGCTAGAGCATGGTTTCTTTTTATTTTAAGATGTCACTATTAACACACATTAGTCAAGCTATCCTAAGAAATCCCCTAGACACCTAGGGAATCTAAAACCGTCTAATATTTTATTAGCTCAAGAGACCACCATTAAAAGCTTTGATTTTAGTGTTTCTGTAGTAAAAGTCTAACAAGCCTGACATTCTACTTTCACCCTGTCAGACTAATGTGCGCTTTAGTGACAGTATCCATTTACAAATCAATAATACATCATACATCATCCCCAGCTTTACTTCTGCAAAGTGCTAAATGGGGTCAATGAACCGTCTATTTACAATTTCAAATCCTAACATATTTACAATAGAAACCAAAAGTATTTAAAACCATTAAATATAGTGTTTAACTCTGCTATATTAGTTTACATGAACACAGCTTAACTCTGGCATCGTATTTCCAATACTAATATTTCCGCCAGTAATTTAAGATTTTTTTAAAAAAATTGCTATTCCTGGAGGGAAAAAATAAAAGCTTAAAAACCAACCCAAAACCTCCAGGCATTTCAGAGCCCTGAGGAATTACCCACCCTAGACAGTCTTCAGGTAGAAGTACTGTAGTGTTCAAGAGAGACTTCCAAACTCCAGGCAAGCCTTTAAAACCTAATGCATATGTAAGACATTAAGAGTCAGTAATCCATTGAACAGGTTTACTGGAGTCACTGCTACCATTCGGGTTTTACTAATCCGTAGTCAAGAAGGAAACTGCTGCTTTGCTGTTTCTCCCTCCGTTACATTCCCTCCACCCCCAGAAAGTGTTTTGTGCACCAGTGTCCAGGACAGCTTAAGTGGGCATCGTCTTCTCTTCTTTGCTGAAGGGCTGGACTGAGCCAGGCTTCACCCAGGACAGGCCAGAGACATGCATGCTTTTGCAGTGCTGATCTTCTGGCTTCTTCTAGGGAGAACAAAGTTAAAGTTACAATTTTTAGATATCCAAACCCTCTCAACTCCCCATCCATCCATTTTACCTTTAGCAAATACAAGCACAAAAGAGGCTTGCACCATTTCCTCTCCTCAAAGAGGAACAGTAAGATGGCCACTGGTTCCATTTCTGGGAATTTTGTGGCATCTGCACAACTACCCTGACAACACAGGAGTTTTAAGGACTTAACTGGGGTACAGCAGCCCTATCCCACCATAAAGACTTGAGGACACTCCTTTTGCTTGGAAGCCCCAGCCCAGCATCACTGCACTGCTCTGCACCACACTCCTTGGTTCTACAAGAAGTGTCAACCCAAACCTTTCCCCAACTCTGCACCTTTAGCTCTGCCTGGCAGTGCTGGGTGTTCTGGGGAGCAGCACTGCACCCCTCAGGTGGTTGGGAACCCAAATTAATGTGCCAAGCAGCAATTAATGCCTTTGCTAAACCCGGGAGCTTCCTAATGCTTTCCAAGGATGGTCCTTCCCTTCTTCCCTGAGCATTGTCACAGTTAAATGCTTGAACAGGAACTATTACCCAACAGTGCAACAAACAAAAAAAAAAAAAAGCTTCAAATTGAAGAATAAAGATACAACTTGGAGCATCTGTAGATTCAAAGTAGTTAGAGATCAGTAAATTAGACATTACTCTAGCTGGCCACAGCAGCCGAAGAGCTTGCAGGGGTTTTTTAATACCACAAAGTGTATGACAACTACATCAAACCTGGAATGGTGTGTGGAGCTCTAGAAAGTGATAATTGCATGAGCAGACTTGGTTGTACCATGGAAGGTCTTTTGCCTGACAAAGTAAGTTACAGCAGCAAGAAGAGAAGCTGCACCTCTGCCCCTCCCCATGCTTAGTGCCAAAGGTGACACTGTGTGACAGACCTGCCACAACACGTTAGACAACAGCAAACGAGAGGGAGGAGTTAAGCCTGAGCCTGGCAGCAGCAGCAGCTGCCTCTCCCACAGGAACCACACCTTGGAAAAGCCACATGCTCAGCAGGGAAGTGGGACATCACTGCCCTTCCAAGATGGCCTAGCTGCTGCCCTAGGAATAGGAATCACAAGAGTAATAAAATGATCCAGGGCTCTAGGAAGATTTGGGAATTTGTTTTTACAGGGAATGTTCTCAGCTGCACTGGAATTTTGGGACAAATCTCCCACAGCACAGAAGTTGGGCCATTCCTATCAACGAATGACTGGAGCAACTAAGTACCATGGATGCAATAGTTACTAAAGTTGTTCGTTTTCACCTAAAAAGAAATCAACAGGCACCTCCAAAGAAGAGGAAAAAAGAAAAGTCACTGTTTGCTATCAGTCTCTGAGACAACATCACAACCCTTTCCATTTCAGGCACCTTGACCTATTATTTCTCTGTTTTTAAGGGTAAGAAAGAAGGAGGTGAAGAATGAAAGAAAAAGGGAAAAGAAAAAGAAGTGTCAAAAGTATTTAAGTTTAATAAGAACATCAAGAAGTCAATCTGACCAAAATATTTTCCTGTGTGTTCCAAGGCTGTAATGTGACTGGCAGTTGGGAGCACTGCCACACTGAGCTCAGGCAGTATAGTGTTTTAATATCAATTTAAAAACCTCATTCATGCCAGAAGACAAGCAAAAACATGAGATAAAGCTTGCAGAGCAGAAGACAAGTTTGAACTGAGAAAAAAATAATTTGTCATTACACAAAACCCCAGCAATCCACAGCACAGCTTTAGCCCAATCAGTAACTAAAACATTCAGAGTGCATTTCCTTGCCAGTCCAGCTAAGACAGCAGCCACTGTTTCAAAATCCCTTTGTACTGCAAGTGGATTGACTTGTTAGGCCACTCAGTACAGATCCAGAAATGCTGTGTGCCAGCTCTCATCAAGAGCAAAGCAGTAATTAAAAAAATAAAATAAAACAAAACATGAACAGCCCTCACCCCAAATCACATCCCATCACCCATCAGGTGAAAGCTCTATGAGCTAACACATTCTTGCTCTGTCAGTAAGAGCACTCTGTGATGGAAGGAGCTCTCAGCACCTTTTGGTGAGTTGATGTCTCATTAGAAATCAGCAGCATTAGAGAAGGGAGCAAGGGGCTGTGCTTGTGCTGCTTCAGAAACTTTGCAAGGAGAAGAAAGTGCTGAAGCTTTGAATTAGTAATGACAGATCTCTCAACAGAGGAAACCAAAGCTGCAGACTGTCAGGTAGTGCAGAAATGGTAACAGCCATGACAAGTGCAGGACAAGCTAACAGGCAGCCAGTGAATCTCTGTCCCTTCCATCCATAAACAAAAAATCTGCTGTGTGCCAAGAGTTGTACTAACGAAGCTTTCTGGCTAAGTGACTAATTGCTTAACACACTGAAGTTAGAACAGTGACATAACTGCTTTGTTAGGAGACCACAGCAGTTCAGCATTCCTGCTGAGCCAAAAGAGGGGTGCAAAAAGGTCTCTCTAGTACACAGAGACAGAGAATCTTTCTTCCTGTATCAGGCAATAAACCCTTCCTAGAGTGAGAATGTGAACTTTGCACATACCTTCTGAGTCAACATCTTCTCTCTAGCTTCATCATGTATAGCTGGATTCCACGGAGAAAAACTATGGAAAAAAGTATAGATAACTCTTACTTGGCATTTTTGCAAACTACAGCACAGACAGAGCAGAAAGCAGTGATTTTCCTTTGCTTAGTTTATGGAATTTTAAGTAAATTATAAGTGAGTATTCAGTGTTAAAACACACAGTTAGGAGCTAAATTCATATTGTCATGGATCTTTTCAGCAATAAATGTTTAGGTTTTCATTTCTGTTTGTAGTGAGAACTGGAAATTCAGAATGTGTGACATGAAAATCTACTCATATTCACCATGAAGCTGACTGCTCCATCCCCCATGCAGGCAAGCTTTAGAAGGATTTTAAAACTCTGACCAAAGCTACAGTCGTGCAAACTGAGTTCAGAAAAGCAATATTAATTCATGGGCATTTCTGCTTGAGGAAGGTGGGCGCTTCAGGGCTTTTTGCTTCTTCTGAGGCTTGTTTGGTTATTGTTTTGAGATTTTTTCAGAAGAAAAGCAGGTCAGTTAGCCTAGAGAAAGGCTGCCATCAGCAACTACACCAAAACTTGCTCTCAAAACATTAGGACAGGGTGAATTTGCTCAGAGTACTCACATGATTGCATAGGGGTCCTCTATTTTGGGCTGATCAAATAAATGACTACTGCATAATTTGACACTGTCTACCACTTTACTTTTGAACAGCTGAACATCCTTTTCATACCTGCAAGACAGAAGTAAGCAGTGTTAAGTAATTGCAAGGAGCCATGAGTTTGCTCTAGAAGCATAGACAGACTTGGCAAAGCTCCAACTTGAGTTCCTAACGCAACCAAGGCTGGAGGCAGAGACCACGAGTGGACAGACAATTTTACAAACCTCTTGTTTGTGCAAGTCTATGCCAAAACCTCTTAAGAGGCCAGGCCTGTACACATGGAGGATACTCACAGCACTGCAGCCTCGGGGTTCAGAGGACTGCTTGTATCAATCTTGTAGAAGACTCTGCGAGCATACATTAACACCTGCCATATGTGATTATGATTTCGCCTAGAAAGAAAAAAGCACAATGAAGAATGGAACAAACTTTTCAAATTACACATCAGTTTGTCAGCACTAACCTCCATTTTGCAAATGCTCTTTTCACATCCAGTTCACCAGATAAAGGGTCCACTAATGGGTGGAAGACAGGCAGGTCAAAAACCAAGCGCTGCATTAGAAAAAAAAAAATCATTATGATAACTTCAATCCTAATGCCAACACCACTAGGTGATGGTCAGTCACATGTTCCTTCCAAATACTAATTAGTTGTTATTGTATTCAAAGAAAGTAACTGCAAGTGATTTCTACCAGCTGTGAAACTGTAACCCAACACACCTGTATAACACGCAGGGTCTTGTCCTCTCTGACATGTTATCACCAAATCAGGAAACTAATCCAGTTAGCTGCACAGGCACTAGTGCCAACACAGGTAATAATATCAGATAAGATCAGATTAAAGGAGTTTTTCTGGTTTAACTATTTGTGACTGAAAGCTTTTTACATACTTGAGCTATAATCGAAACTTTTTTTATCCTACTCACTTGTAAGTAAACTGTGCAGTGACACCTTGGTGTCTTCAGCTCATTTCTTCCCATGCTCACATATTATTCCAAAAGAAAACTTAAGTTTCAAGAGGAATGTCCTAAAGCCCTCTTCCAGCAAAAGAATGTTGGCTGGCTGAGAGATACTAAAGTCTAACTTTTGAAAAGCACTGTTTCCTACTAATTCTGTTCTTTTAAAGATGATAGCTTTACATAAAACTTGACACCAAGCAGGCAGCATCAAGCAGGCAGGTACCCAACACAGCAGTTGTGTGCACCTGCCCTCAAATCTTCCTCTCAAAGAAGTTTGGCCAAGAGGGTGAGCTGCCCTGCTCTGAAGAGTCAGACTGCCACAAAATATTTTTTTATTTTTAAATTGGTCTAATAACTTGGAAACTTTTCACTAAAGAGAAAAAGAAGATAGGCAGTATGGTGTTATCTCCTTCTCCTTTTGCTTCACCACATTCTCCTCAAATTTTTAGTTCTTTGTCTCAAAGTAATTTAGAAGAGAAAATCGAGAAATCCTGCAGCATTACAGCAAGCACAGCACAGATGTCTCCATTTTACATTCCATTATATCACTACTCAGAATTCTGATACCTCTTTAAGTGTTTCAGTGTTAACTTCCTGCTGAGGAAGTAGCAAATCAAGAGTGGAGGGAAAGAACTGTTTGATTACTTAACACTCTAATGCATCTGACCTCAGGAAGTTCACTCCACACCAGTCTCAGTAATCAGAGTAATTTAATTCCTCCAAAGCAGTTTGCAAATGTGTACAAGACACGGCAAATGAGTCCAGCCAAGTGAACAAAATGAGTTCAAGGAAAAGAGAAGCTAATTGGTGTATCAGCTTTAACAAAAAGCCATACTTATACCACCAGGAAAGAAGAGAAAGCCAAGACACAACCACTTACCGGGCAGTCTCCATCCGGGTAATTATCAGGAATATAAACGGTGAACTTAAACACACCATCCTGGTAGAGCCCATTTCTTATGAATATTACACCAAACCACACTGCAAGTGAGAAAATTTGCTTGAGTAAAAGAATTTCAAAATGTATGTATATAAAAAAAATTAAAAAGTTAAGTTTTAACTTACTTAATGCTGATCGGTACGAGGGCTGCACGTAGACACCTGGCAACTTCTGCTTCACAACCAAGGTACTGCAATCAGAGTCAGCATTCAGAGAGCTCCACAACACCACTGACACAGCAAACCCACAATGTACCACCCACAGCCCAAGCAGGCCTCCATCCACAAACTTACTCTCAGGTCCCAAGGCTGCTCACTGAAGGAGGTGACAAATATAGTGAAATCACACTCCTTCCCTCCTGCTTTTCACAGCACTCCACTTATAGACTTACTAACAGAAAACACTATTCCTCTTGATAAAACTAAATAGAGAAGCACAAATAAACTCTTCCCTCAGCAGATGCACTTAATGTATGTCAGTTCAGAAATTTTCAATTTTTTACTGAATCCCCAATTTCAAAGTAAGGAAGAAAAAAAAAAATCCAGTTAAGTAATTTTGAACACAGATTCACAGCCAATTCTAGTTGCTGCTGAAATGTGACCAAACTTCAACTTCAGTTTTAAAAAAGTAGCTTTTCAGTTTTAGATGACACTGTGCTGCAGGTCAAGCTAAAATTACCCTGGCAACAGCTAAAACAAACCAAAAATCAAATTATTAACTTCACAGGTGTTCCAGTAACTTGGTACATGCATCCATTAAACTGAATTCTATGTGCTTGCACAAATAAACAACAGTCTTAAAGAACATTAACACAGTTCTCTGCTTACAATTTCCCTAGTATTTATTAGTTTTCCAATAATGAATTTGTATTATAGTATCAATATATTTACCCAAAAGAAAAACATCTCTCTTGAATCAAAAAGTCATTTCCCTGAGAAAGATAAATGTTTTGAGAGTTCTCACTTTCAATTTAACAGTTAAATACAAGAACTAAGACTCAGTGTTGCATAAGGACTCCAGGGATTTCATTCCAAAAGGCACTACATACTTGGGAATCCAGTATGTCTGTTACAGAGGAAGTCCCTTCAGCTTTGTAGCACTAACCAGTTATATAACTAGAAAGTTTTGAGGACAGATTTTTATGCTCCCACAGCAGCAAACAAATCCCTAGATTGGGTCAAATGCAACTTCTCCCTCATAAGTTTCACATTAAATATCACAGAAATGAACACAGTCTTCCAACATCCACTTGATCAACTGTATCAGGTGGTCTTCAAGCGTTTCATGTGACAACTGAAGGAAGCTCCCACATCCTTACTCCATTAGATAGCACCATATACTCATGAGGATCTTCCCACTCAACATCTGCTTGCTTCTATTTTAATACTTGTTTCAAATATTTGGTATTTCTGACCAAAAAGCCATAAGGATAACTGGTCAGGATACCAAAACTCACAATGTGTTTACTTCAAGATTGAGAAATTTAATAATCCAGAGAATGACATCTAAAAACACCCCTTAAAATCTCCTCTCACTTTCTTTTCCCTTTCTGTCTCAAGAGATTGAGATCGCTGCTCCAGAGAAAGAACTTTGCAGACAATGTTTTACTGCCTTCAAGGATTATGGCAGAGAGACACCATGCAAGAACTAAGCCCGTGCAGTGTTTTTTCCCCACTGAAGCATAAGCCCAGCGACCTGAAAAAGAGGAAAAAAGTGAACACCTACAATTCTGCAAGAAGTGAATACTCCAAATAGAAAGGCCCATAAGAAGCATGTGTTCCATTAGTGGACTGGGAGGAGGAGGCAGGTGAAGCAGGCTTGGTTATTGGCACAGCATTCTTTGGGATAGAAGGCAACTGTTTCTTTGCAGAGGCTCGCAGGGGACTGGTTCGCAGATCTCCACTCAAAGTTTTCTCTTCAGTGTCAGATCTCTGTCAAATCAAAGGAGAACCATGAGATCACAGGCTGTACTTCAGAAACATTTAACATATGAACATAGTTTAACACAGGTTTAAACCCAAATTATGCCAATTAAAAGTTAGGGCAATGAAACATATATTGGGTTTTGGTGTTCTATTCCTTGGGGGAGGGCATGGGAGGGGTCCCTTTGCATTTTGTTTTTAAATAGACTTTCGTTCAATTAAACCCAATCTACAAGTACAAAAGTATTCAATGCTGGATAGGAAATCTGCAGATTAGGACAAATGCTTAAGGAGGCTTACATTTATTTAGAACCTGAAACCAGACAGTATACAACATCAGCTTACAAGTCAATCTATTTCTAGCACACAGTGCATCAAGATAAATCATTTCTACTGACAAGCATCCTAACACTGTAGACTTCAAAGACTCTTTAAAAGTAGTGTAGTAAAACTGAGATGAAAAAGCAAAGTTTCATGTATTTCACTTTCTGCCTGTGTTTAAAACATCAACATTCCACTTGGAACTGATCCTATAGCTCACTCCCACAGTGAAAGACTCACCACTTGGCAGTGGTCTCAAGTTTAAATAGTTTTACTATAGGAACCTTTTTATACCTTTGCTATCTTTTCTTAGAAAAAAAATAAAAACAACCAACTGCCAGCAAACACTGTACTACACACAGACCCCAAAATCATTCTATAGATTGCCAAGACAAACCTGCAGGCTACAGACTTGTGCTTAGGCCATGTGTGGTGACTAAAGTCAAGATTTAAGCTAGTGTTTTGAAGTGCCCAAGACCTGGACTAGTAACAATACCTTATGATCAAAGCTACATCATTTGCCCTGGTCCTGAACACCTGAGAAGGGATTAACCCTAGAACTCCCACACTTATATTACAGCTACAATCGCAAGCAGCACCAGCACTATGGAGGCATAGTTCTGTCAAAGCTCACTGCACCTGGCTAAGCTCTATATAACGTCACTAAAATGCCCTAAGAAAAAAAGTGTTTCAACCACTTGAGCAAATTTGTTTCACATTTTCTATTTAAAAAGGCTTCAGATAAGAAAAGCCAACAAATTCTGGAGCAGACTCTATGCACAGGCACATTCCAGCTAACACAGTTCAAAGCCAGTTTACACTTTTACTGAAGGTGATCACAATCCTCAGGATAAATACACAGTAAAACACTATTTGCAGATCACCTGATGTTTTTTCCAGCACTGCTACCACCCCTCCCAAGCATGACAACACTTTCTGGCATCCATTCATTAAATACCTTGCGCACAGAACCTGTAGACATGCTCCAGAAAGGGTTCATAACGTGTATTCCAAATAAAGGGCTGTAACTTCTCTGTCTCTTCAGAGTGTCCTCAGGCCCCTTGGGTTTATTCCCTAAAAGTACACAAAATGAACATGCATTTTAACACAAACAGGACTCAATATATAAATTGGATTCAGGTCTAATTCTGTAGTCAGCATTAAATTTCTGTAACTTCAGAAGAAAACTTTGTGTAGGTAAGACCAACAATAGTAAAAAATGCCAAAGCTCTATTATATGCTCCAGAAGAATAATACATGTCTATTTTTCCACATGAATCTCTGCCTTCTTTCTACTAGAAAAATACTACACTCTATATTCCATGTTCATTTTGCCAATGAGAAGGAAAAAAAAGGATCATCTCTTGGCTCAACACAGCTAAGGGAGACTCTCTGCACTTGCAAATATTAAAGTTATCACCTCCCCACTTCAGTCCAGCACCAGAGAGAACTAGGACCCTGCTAAGTGCTCTCCCTTGCAGACAACTGAGAAATTCTGTCATTCCTGGTGACAGAGATGATCCTTTTACTGAGTTTGCATCATGTATGTGTCATATTGTTTTCACCTTCATTGGAACACCACCAGGAATAGACAAAGCCATAGAACACAGAAGTTTCTCTGTAGCCTATTTAATGGTTTCATTATGGGCACTAAGGCTTAGTGCTCTTTAGATCAGCAGCTCAATAACAAGGACTTCAGCAGTATTTGGAATTTCAGTGTCATCTACTGTGCATGTCCTTGCTTTCCTCGCTCTCTTTTCTTTTTAAAGTCTTGCTATTGCTTGTTGAACTCTGATCTATAGCACCTCTTGTCTGGCACAGCCTATTGACTCCACTCTTTCTTCCTCTCCAGTTCTATTTTCCTTCCTCATCTCACCCTCCCATTTTTGGCTCCATCACCTAAGGTTTTGAGGCACTTTACTCAGTTTCTTTAATAGAAAGTTGCACAACATTGATCAAGAACATTAATGGGATGTGAGAGAGACAGAGCCACGTTTCTATTGTGGTCAACACTAGATTTTTACTACAGTAAGGAAGGCAGCATCTGTTCACCATTGGTTTGATTAGTTTATAGAGAAAACGGAAACATGATGACCAAAATCTTCATTAAATTAAAATAAATGCCAATCTTGTTAAAAAAATCCCAAAAAAAACCAAAAAAACCCCAGACAATTTATCCTAAGAAAGTCTAGGGATGATAAATATTTAAAATAAACATTAATATCAAATCATAGTCTTCTAGGCTATGCAGCAGCCATGCACTCAAAAAAGTGGAAGAACCTTTCAGAAAAATAATTTCCCCACCCAGAACTGTCTCAAACATTCCTATATACAACAGGTTCCTCCAGGTACTTGTCCTCTTCAGCAGCCAGTCCCACATCATCCTGAGCCACTGAAGAGAGAAAGTCAAAGCACAGCTACTGCCCTGTGAAAGCAGGGAGAAGATGTTTTCACTTTTCCCTATCTCTTGTCTGGAGAGCAGAGTCACGCCAGAGGGCTGTGCCACAGGCCTTTTCCATCAAACCAGCCAGACTAAGTAAGACAGGAAGTCTGGGCCAGGAAGGTAAGAGACATTTCCTCGGGAAACTCTGGCGTAACCAGAGGGGAGAGGAACTGACGCACACAGAGCACCTGAGTGCTTGGGCTCTGACAAGAGGGAAAAGCGCTGCAAGTCGAGGTACAGGTTGGAAGACAATTAGCTGGAATCTAGAGCAATTATGGGATTGGGGTAGGATTATTTTGTTTGTTTTGGGCTGGTGTTTTTTACGACTAGGTATATAAACTGCATTATCCCGGAACCAGAGATAGGAGGAGTCAGCAGGACAAAGTATGATATAGGTAGGTAAAAACCAGCCCAACCTATTCTCAGGGAAACATGGAACTTTTCTAGAAGCTAACTGATGTTAGATGCAGTTCAGTCAGCAGATCCACCTTTCAGAAAGCAGCTATGTATCTCAGTACACTTCCAGCTCTGCTGAAAGGCCTTTCATTATCGTGCCTACTTACATGCTATTAAGAGCAAATAAAACATTATTTTAGCTCTTGTTAAGCTAAAGAATAACTTCTAGAGGTTCTCTTGAACAGACATCTTTTATCCAGTTGCTAGCCAGTTATAAATCATACATAGTATTATCCTAAATTTATTGTTAAACTGCCTCCAGTCTCATACACCTGTTAAAATACTATTTACAGTGGAGAACTCAGAACCTGAGAGTACCAGCTTCCCAGAGGAGGGTCATTTAAGAAGACTTTCAAGGTGTTTTAAGAGTTTATTTCTAATCACATTCACTCCTATGCAAGGTGGAAGTGGAGAATCGTAAGTCTAAATGAAACTTACCCACAACTGCTTATGCTCTCTAGTCCCTTCACCTTGCAATTTACTACACACAATTCACTAATCACAAAAGTGATTGAAACCAATATTAAAAGCAATAACTAAGTAACAGCAAATTAACATTAGACTGAGACTATACTTCTCACTATGTCTGCAGCAGACAAAGGAGAGCTAAGTCCTGATATCATTAAGTGGAATTTTCAGGCAGTTTAGGTATTCACTCTTAACACAGGGCTCAGTGTCTACCCCAAGGCACTCACCACTGCAGCATCTCACAATGCTGTAACTACTAAAACCATCAAATTCCCAAACTAACCCAATACACTCTCATTTTATGAAAAGGGGATAGAAACATTCAAAGCCATCCCCCACTCTCTCCTTTCACACTGTCAACATTCACAGTACCTCATCCAGAAGAGGCTCAATAGTGTGCCACTCAGTAGTACATTCTACTAATTTCTCCTGCTTTAAGAATAGCAATTAACAGCAACCCTCTAAGGGATCTTCTTCCCACGGGCTTTTTACAGCTACCTTTTTCTCTAGTGCTTTCCTTCCAGTAAAACAGCAACTAAACAAAGACAAAACACAAACTTAGGAAGAAACATTACTTCAAATACTGCTTCTTGGAAAGGCCTTTTAACTTATCCACCTGCTGCCAGGCATAACTTCACGTCCACATTCTGCAGGTATATACTCCAGCAGTCAGAGCAACTGTAAAGTCATCTGATACTTCATCAGCACTCTAAAAGGCTTCAAAAAAACCAAAGTTATCACTAGCAAAACCATAACATTTAAACACTTAGCTTTTGCTCCTTTTTCTCCTATACATTAGGTATTCTCATCAAAAAATGTCTCATTTTACCCACTGTCACAGTATGTGTCATATTTTTCTCCTCTCACCAACAGAGTTATTTGATCAAACACAACACTAAAGCAACGTGAAAAAAACTTTATCTGCCTGGAACAGAGCACTCTTTCTAAAGATTTTCTGGAAACGTCAACAAATCAAAGGGAACCGCTCCTACACCTGATAACAAACTGAGCTACTTCAGCAGAGCCCCAGAGAACAGTGCATGTTGAACACACTATTATGGGCTTGTCCAGCAACTGCAGCTGCCAGTTTACACTGGAACTTATTTCACTTCAGCACAGCCACTCCTGATCTCCTTTGGACTCAAGGCCCTCGCTCGCCCCCACACCTCAATCTGCCGGACAACGCGGGAGCCGCTGGTGGCGGCGAACAGGAACACTGACCAGTCAAGCCTGTTCGCCAACTCTTCTTCCACAGGCGAGTTACACGTTCCATACCATCACTTGCTGCTACGAGTTCACTCCTCTAGGAAACTGCCATCTACGCCAGCGAGACCTGCTCTTAGCTACAGCAGCCTAAGGGACACGGGGCGATGGCCGGCCGAGTCCCACAGCACAGGGCGTTCCACAGGGACCTGTCAGCCGGGGGGTCACGCGAGGTTAAGAGCAGACCTGCGAAGCCCGAGCGGTCCCCGCGGTGTTTCCCGCCGAGGGCGCGGCCAAGGCGGACACCGCAGCGCGACGCCGTTCGCAGTGCGAGGAGCACCGGACGGAGGGTGGGACGCCGCCGGGCCGGGCCCCGCTGGCAGCCGCCCCGCGCCCGGCGCTG
>VZRF01002608.1:901298-1058762 GCA_013396875.1 Vireo altiloquus | reverse complement strand
GGGGGCTCGTCCGGCACCGCCCCGTGTCTGAGCGCAGCGCGGCGGGGCCGCGGGACGGGCTGAGGGACGGGAGCGGGCTGAGGGAGGGGATCGGGCTGAGGGAGGGGGTCGGGTTGAGGTATGAGTATCGGCATGCCGGGCTGCCTGGAAGAGCCTGGGGAGGGGCAGGAAAGGCGGAGCTGTGGCGGTGCGATCTGTGAACGCCACGGTGACACGTTCTCGCACCGGACGGCGAGGGGCAGAGGGACGGCGCCCGCCCTGCGGTGCGCTGCAGCTCGGTGAACATCAAATGCGTGTGTGCCCGGAGGCATCCGCTCAGCTTCTCCAAAATTTTGCAGCTAACGCTGCCTGTATGAGCCAAAAACTCCAGCCTCCTATTAGAGATGACGTAATCAGTCATGGACTTTCGTCATTCTTTCTACTAAAAATGGACATTTTAAAAACATACTTCAGCTGGATTTTTTTTTTCCACAGAATCACAGGCTGGGAAGGGACCACAGTGGGATCATCTGATCCAACCTCCCTGCTGAGGCAGAGCCATCCCAGAGCACAGGGCACAGGATTGTGTCCAGACAGGTCTGGAATATCCCCAGTGAGGGAGACTCCACAGCCTCTGGGCAATCTGTTCAGTGCTTGGTCACTGCACAGCAAAGTCCTGCCTCATGTCCAGATGGAACTTCGTGGGCATCAGTTTGTGCCTGTTCCTCTTGTCCCATTGCTGGGCACCATGAGCAGAGCCTGGTCCCTGCTCTGAGCCCTCCCTGCAGACAGGGACAGACAGGGATGAGGGCCCCTCTCCGCCATCTCTTCTTGAGGCTAAACAGCCCCCTCAGCCTCTCCTTGTAAGAGAGATGCTCCAGTCCCTTCATCACCTTTGTTGGATGGACCTTCTCCAGGAGCTCCATGACTCTCTTGTGCTGAGGAGCCCAGAAATGGACACAGCACTCCAGATGTGCCTCAGCAGGGCTGAGCAGAAGGGAAGGATCACCTCCCTGACCTGCTGCCAGTGTTCTTTCTAATGCACCTCAGGATCCCACTGGTCTTACTGACCACAACAGTACACTTGCTGGCACACTTTGAAACCTCCTCTTTAAATTAACAATACCAGCTTCTGATACTGTTGCTGAGCAGGTACATACACACACAGTGTAAATTTATATTAACAATACATACACACATATACATACAAAATCTACCTCTAAAATCGGCTAAAGAAAAGGAGGAAAAAATAACAAACCTTGGAAATTAGTTTTTATTTGCAATTAGACTTTTTCTGAGCCCAGTAGAACAATTACAGAAGTGCTATACCAAAACTGAAGTAATTTGTCAAGGTTTAGAAGATGACAACAAAATCCATGCTATCTCAAGTATAAAAATTACAGAGAATTTTAAAAATCAATGCATGTAGGGTGGATTTATTTTTGTGCCTAAGCTATGAGCAAAAATACCATGCTGAGGTTATCACTTTGTCTCAATTATTGTAACCTTCTCCTATCCCTCTGTCCTCAAAATGCCACTTTAAAGTCTTCAGTCAGTTAGTAACGTTATTATTCTGGCTAAACCACTGTCTCAAATTTCTAAAACCCTTTGGCAATTTCCTGTTCTGTGTTTCAATTGCAAGCTCTTTGCCTGCACCACTGAAGTGCTGCACAACTTCCCTTTAGGCTCATATCCTAAATTATCTGCCTTCCACTGCAACATGCAGTAGTAGCAGTCACTTGCTACCTCCTTTTCTTTCCTAATCTCTTTCCTACTATTTTCTTTTTCCTGCTCTAAATCTCTTCCCACCAACTCTCCTTTGAAGGTTGTGTTTCCAGAAACCTTTTTTACATGGCTACCACCATCAGTGGGATTTTCAGACCTAACCATTCCTCAAAGTGTCTTGCCTGTATCAGGTCCTGGCCTTGGTGAGGAATGAAAGGTGATAATGAAATCCTCACTTACATGCTATGCAGATGTCATAGACCTTACCCTGCAAAATTCTGTGGCTTGAACAATGTATTGGTGTTGACTGTACATGTTCACGTTGTTGCAAAACTAAATTACAATGGGAATAACATTTTGACTTTAATATGGATTGTGAGGAATACTTTATGAGGCCTTTGAACACAACATTGTTAATTGTCCAAACCTGCTATAGTGCTAAGTTTCCTATTTTGCTAACTAGAGGAATAATACTCTACCAAGAAAAAAGCTTTTGTCTAATAAATTTTCTTAAATGCTTTTTAGATTCCCTTCCTAGTCATACCAAATATGAAATAATGCTACTTAACAAATCTTTGTATTCTGACCAGTATAAGATATTAATCAGGCCTAGAATGCTTTTTGTATATTATTTATCTCATGAAAGATTTCTTTCACTGTGGTTGGTACCTGTAGCAAACATTTTATTATCTCAATGGTCTTTTCTAACCTAGTTCATTCTGTGATTCTGTAAATAACCTTTAGATACCTTTTTTCCTACTTTTAGATACTTTCAGTTTCACACAGAATTCTAAATCCTGTGAGGAATTTTTCCGCAATACCTGTGGTCATACCCCAAAACCATACATTCTCATAATCCAAACCCCAAAGCTGCCAAGCCCCTTCCTGTACCTTTGCAGAAGAAGGAAGGGTGTGATGGCCATATCGTTCAAGGCATGATCAATGTGATGCTTAATTGTTCAGTGTGGGAAGACTCTGGATAGTTCTGAACGCACCAGAATTTCCCCTTGTGGTGGCTGTGGTTTTGAGAAGGAATATGAGCTAGAAAGAAATGAGGAAAGTTAGTCTGTCATTATCTCGGGCTCGGCACCACTAGATGGTGTCCTGCAGCTGCTCTAGTCACACATTGCAATCCATGGGCAGGTAAGGGACAGAAACACCTCCGTGACAGGAGCACAGTGTGTGCTGCAGGACAAACAGAAATGATCAGGCCCAGTGCTCCTGCCCACCTCCCACTGAAGTCCCCAGTAGTGCTACAGGGTGGCTGATAAAGGATTTTGACAAATAACTGACATAACCACACAAACCTACAAAATCCGACTTGATAGCTACTGATATTAACATGATCTTCCTAAAAATGCAAACGTGAAAGATGGAATTTTCTTTTTTTCAAAGCTAAAAAGCAGAATTACAAACATAGTTTAAAACATGAACTCCTGAACATCTTTTTCTTTTGTACTTTCAAGTGCAATTCCTTTGTGATTTGTATACTACAGGAACATACTATCAGCACTTTATAAAGCAATCTAAGTAAAAATAAAAGCAGTCAAGTAAATAATTCAGATTTTTTGGGTTTTTTTTACCTAGGTGAAAATGATGTATTGTCTCATAAAGGGATTGTTTTAAATTTCTCCATACTGATCTCGGTTTGCATAATTGCTGATAACAAGGCATATCCTTTCAGTAAACCAAGAGAGAGAAATTATCATATCTCTAAAATATGTTGACAAGCCTGCAAAAGTATTTAAAAATGGGTGTTTTCAATTTAAATGTCTCTATGAAGCAGTGAATGGAAGAAGGTGATTCACAGTGCACAGCAATGAAAGTTATTTGTGAGGAGGAAGCCTTGGGTCACAGTTCTCCCCTCATTCTGAAGGACAATCGTACAAACAACTATTGAACCAACTCCTTGGAGCAGATACCTGCTGGTAAGGCTGGAGCTACTGCATGGCTCTGACCCTTCAATGGCAATGCCAGCTACAGGCCAGAGAGGTATTTGCTTTGGTAAGGTCTCCTGAAACTTATGGACTGAAATGTGAATTCCCAGCCAGGCCTTCATGGCCTGACAGAAAATGCTGCCCAGACTGTTACTACCTGTGCTGGCACTTGAGCTACTTTGGCACATTGCTCTGTTTGGATTTGAAATTAAGTTAACAAAGTATAAGAAAGAAAAGATCCAAATTAGAAAAGATTAATTAGAAGCCCATTTATTTTAGGAACACTATTGGAAATTAATAGCAAATCAAACACAAATGCCTCTTCTAGTTTACCCCTAACGGTGTGATGTTTCTCTATTTTCTTAAAAAGAAGCATAAAGACGGAAACTTTTTCTAATAGTTGTGTTGGTTCAGGATGATGTACTTATTTTTCCTATTTTCTTTTTTTATTGCAATGGAATTGCTAGAATGAATGCAGCTATAGCTGTACCAATATAAAAATGATTTTCACTGTGTATTTATTTTCCCTGAGGAAGAGGTAAGATGGAACAGCACTAACTGCATCATAAAAATTTGTCGTTTAGTTCTTAGGGTAGAATCACAGAACCTACTGTTGATCTCTGCTCAGTCAGCAGCAAACTCACTATTATAACAGAAGGATGAAATATTAAATTTATTTATTCCCCACTGAAAGCCTCCTGTCTTCCTAGACTCACTTAATAGATAAAGAACACATTAGTGTATAATATTCAGACACTTTTGTGTTTGCATGGCTGTCAGTGTGTTCCACAACATAAGAGATTGACTGTATTAATGGTTCCTGAATAGCAGAACTTCCTATCAATGACTAATTAAAGATCAGATCATAGCCTTCAAGCTACCTTTTTTCAACATGTCTCACACAGTGGAAAAAATACATTAAACATTTAAATCTGAATGTATTTCAGACTCCTTAATTTATGAACTAGAAAAATCAGTTACTGTGAGTCCAACTGTGCAGAATTCAGAACCATGAAACTTGTAAAAGTGACTTACAGTACTCCTTTTATTCCTTTGTATTTGCTTACCTAATAGCTCTTATTTGAATGGTGAGAATTACAGTTCTAAGACGAATTTTGATTCTGCACAGTATGATTTTGAAAGTAATTTCCTATTATGAGGAGAGAAAAGACTATTTTATCACTATTTTTTTAAAGAAGTTGAACACTTGAATCTGACTAGAGGTTTATAATGTCAGAATAAATCCCAAAGGAAGACTTAGATCCCAATCACACTGGTTTTCTACTTATGAGAATACTTGCTTGTAGGTAAAAAAACATCCCAGGAAAGATAGCTGGATGAGAAGCACTCAATTTGTTAGTCACACATTTTGAAAATATGTTCCTTAGCTACCAAAATCATACAAATCTTGTTTGTAAATGCTAAAATGTAAAACTAATCTTAAAACTACATATCCATACAACTTATTTGTAATAGAAACATTTTCAGGATAAAAGCCTATATATTTAATTCCTACCACTGAATGTCTACTGATGAATTAAAATTCCTCATTTTAGAATTTTCACAGCCATTCACTGAGAACTTTTTATAAGGTTTTAATCAGACTAACTAGACTTACAGCTGTAATTAATATTTCTTTATGAATAAGCGCCTTTTTTCGCTCAGTATCTTCCTTTCATGGAATATTTTGAATCATAATAACATAGAACATACTTTTAAACAAATATGTATGTAATCCCACAGTCTCAAGAATAACTAAGATTACAGAGTAATCAGAATGAAGAATCTTTTTGAAAAATCAGTTTTGCAGAGAATAGTCATTAAAGTGCATCTGTATGAGACAACTTTGGCAAATCAGTGAACACAGTCCATGTAAACAAGCTTTGATCAGCAGTTTCCACAATATCATTATGAACTCCAGTTTTTGCTGTAATGGTATGATATGATGAGTGAAAGGCAGACCAAAACCAACTCATAATTTTCTGATGGAAAATCACAGTTAATTTGTTGACTGAAAAATAACTACATAATTTCAGAGATGATAAGACATAATAAAGTAGGACTATTTTTTTCTTCACTCACACCTTGAGCCATATTTCTACACAAAAGTCACTTTCCTCCTTTCATCTTCTTATTACTATCCTGGTAAAGTGACATATTAAGCAGGTATGTAAGTGGTTGGTAATTTTAAAAAGCTGAATATTTAAAAATCTTAGTGGATGACTGATCAAAGAACTGAATATGAAGAGTAAAAACTGGGGAGAGAGAGGGTGAATATGCAAAGGAAGCTTTCACATTCAATGGGGAACAGCTACGAAAAGCTACCAAGGATTGTAGCTCAGTTAATAAAGCTCCAAAGAGAGATGATGTTGGGCTTAAATAAAAGGCTGCCACTGAGCAGCACCTTTCAGCCCACACTCCCAAGCCATGCCACAACATCCTGTCTCTAGGACTGCTCCCACTCCTCAGTGATCCTGTCCCCATTTCCAGCTGCCCTGCCATGCAGTATAACACTGGTGACCTCTGTGTCCCAATAAAGGAAAAGCTTGTGAGAAAGACACTTTCTCTTCCCTCCATCTCTCCAGACACAAACTGCAGCTGATGCTACTGGCTCAGTTTATAACCGGGAGCAGAGAAGTTCCGTCTGCAAACATAAAGGGCAGAGTGGCAACTCAGAAACACCCCTCTCCCTAAAACACACAATTTTTTTTCCCCAGTTCTATATTCTGTATAAATATTTCTGGCTCAAACTAAGCAGTACAGTCGATAGTATATATTTAGAAGATTGATTATAAAGAAAGCATTTACTCCATTGCATCCTAGAGCTAGACTGAACACACAGAGAAAAAAAAAGACCAGCAGCTCAGCCTCTTCCCACAGGCTGCCTGTCTGGCACCTGGGGCACATGTCAGTGTGGCACAGTCATTCTTTCACTGGAAACAGGAAGATAGGAGCTGGTTATGTCTCAGATTTATTCTCAAATTTTTAGGCAACACAAGCTGGGTAGTGCAGGAAAACAAAGTAACATTTGGGTTCCACTGCAAATGGATCCTTTCAATGAGCAGGAGAGGAGCAAGAACACTGACTCAGATGACTGTCTCGGAAATGCAGCTGGACTCAGGATCTGGCATTCTAGTTATAGCTGAAGAACCTCAGAAAAATGAACACTGGTAGATGGAAAATCAAATATTTGCTCAGTAGGAAGCAATTTCAAGTCAAATGAGGTTACTGTTAGCTTCTACTGCATCATGGCCAGGATATGGGAACCTGTCTGCCTCCCAATTTGGACTATTCACAACTAATTTGACTTGTCACAAATAAATGTTTTAGGGACATTACAGACCAATTAAAAAAATCAACAAAAGTCCTGTTAACTTCAACAAGATTTCAGTTGAGATATTTCGTCTACGAATAAGAACTTATGTTGGCAAAAAACTCTTCAACAGAGTATCTCTGTCTCCATCTGCTTCAAGTTGTTCATTTTTTACCTGAGTTTTGGGATCTTTTCTATGCCATCTCCAAGTTTTTGTTTGTAAGTTAGCGTAAGTTTGTACCTTCCATCCAGTTCTGTTTCTTCAAAGTAATAATTTAATTCAATCTTATCTTCTATACATTTTTCAGTTACTAAATCCACAAGAGGTTGGGAGGTCTCATTTTTTTTCCTTTTTAAGGGACACGAGTCCACAGTTTTGAAGTCTGTCTTGGTTGTTTGTGGTTTTATTACACAGCATTTCATTCTGAAAAGCAACAGTGTGAAGTGAGATTAGATTCAAACTGATCTTTCCAAACATCATGAGAATTCCTCTGTCAAACAAAACTTTCATCTTAATTATCCTTAATAATTTCCACTTTGCAAACATAAGGTCCCTTAATGCCTTTGGAAAATGAAGATTATGAGAAAGAGATTATAAAAAGATAAACATGTCTCATTTTGCAGAATTTTAAACACCTTCTTTCGGATAGTAAATCTAATGTTAATTAATAGCAGGGTATAATAGTAGATTTCTCTCTTTTATGAAAATCCTGGATAAAATGTTCCCTAGTGCAGTATTTTCTGTGTTATTTTATATATTGGTTCAAATTTAAAGCCAAGAATATTGCTGAAAAATGTCAAATAACTTATTTAATAGTCAAGTAAAGAACTACTGTCATAATTTAATTAATTTTCATTATTTAATTGCAGACTGTGTACTTATAAATTATTCTTTATTTTCAGTCCCTCTGAAATCCTGCTCACCAAAGTTTTGAATACAGGTGTGGGGTTTGACTATTTGAGCTGGACAGAAATTCCTCATTTTCTTTAATTTATGACACTCTCAATGTGTATGTAAATGCACAGAGTGCTAATTCAAACACATCAGTACCTTTCTTAAGTAATTATGGCAGCTGCACACCAGGTTAAGCATTGTATTCTTAGAAAAACTAATATTATTTTTACTACTGCAATACATAATTCAATATGCTAACTTGTCTGAAACTAAAATATCTCTACAAAAAATATAGGAAACATTTTTGTTTTAAAACTGTTGCTACTTCCTGCTGTAAATTGCATAAGGATGCTCTTGGAAAGGAAATGGAGTGTGTACAGAAAGGAGAACATGAGCCAACATCCAGACAATAGCAACACAGCAGCTGTACTTCCATGTGGGAAAACCATCACCCACACAATAGTCAACATTTCTTCCAAACATTCATTACATTTATAGAATAAAATTAGCCACCATGACAAAATAAACATATTTAGAATTAACATATTTTTAATATTAGGTATTAGGAAGGATCAAAACACACCATAAAGACAAGAAAAATAAACTCTCCTTTCCTCTCTGAGTGTTTTTGTGATTAATCTTAAAAAAGGAATTTTTTCCCAAAGCAATCTTTAGGTTGTGTTGTTGAAGTTTCTGTGGCTGGCCTCTTTGGAAATCTGGCTTAAATACCTGCCTACTGTTTATTTAGCAGAAAATATTTTGAATCTGCTCCTATTGACTAAAATATTATGGCCCAAAAATAGCTAAGTAGATGTGCATTTTTTACCTCCCCCCACCAAAAAAAGAGAAACAACCAAAAATACCCAACACAAAACAAAACAACAACTAAAAACCCAAAAAGCTCCAGAAACAAAAAAAACCCCAAACCCCAGAAACAAACAAACAAACAAACACCCTCCCCCACACATGATGAGGCAAAATAAAATTCCTTACAAACAGTAATGCAGATTAATAATTTGATCTCATTGTAAAATTATTTCCTACCAAACAATGACAATAGGTAACTTTATAAGTTTACACCATTTTTATAAAAAGCTTTTTCAAGTCATATGGCTCTTCTGCATCCCTGAATTACAGAAAGCATGAGTTTGGAGTGGTCCTCTGGAGATTGTCTGGTCTGCTCCCCCTGCTCAGTAGCAGAGCCATCCGGAGCAGATTGCCCAGGACCTCATCCAGCTGTGGTTTCAATATCTCCAAAGATGGAGAGACACTAAAACCTTTCTGAGCAACCTGGTCACTACTTGATGTCCTTCACAATATCTCAAGCAGTGTATCAGTAGCAACAGCTGGTCTGCAGTGAACAGCTGTTTGGGGCAGAACACAGTATGAAAACAAAGGTAAATTACGGAAGAGAACTGCATGAGAAACTGTATTCTACAGAAAAAAAAATATTGTGTAAAGTGTAACATCTATGCAGACTGGTCAAAAGATCTTTAGTTATCTCAAACTTAAGAGAAAAAAACCCTCATCTCCCTTTTCTACTCACTAGATCTCTAAATATGGCTGTTTAACAAGCTGAAGGATATGCAGGAGTTTTTACTAATTTCCTTTGCTGAACGTTTTGTTATTCAAGAAGAATAATGAGAGTTCTGAGTCAGAATGAATCTGCACTGCTATGTGGAATGCAGAAGGGGAGCATGCAAGCTCATTCATGGAGCAGAAGCAGCCTGGGCAAGGCCATGTTGTGGCACCTTGCTGTACTCTATACCTACAGCCCACATGGCATGGCTGGATGTCTGAACACATAGTCCACCTGAACTCCACTGCACACTCTGTCATATCTAGCATGTTTTATATCATGGGTTGGTAACAGACCTAATACAGTTTTCCCTAAGAAATAAGTTACAAGCATACTTAGATAATAGAAATAGTGGTAAATAATGATCAAGATATGTAGCCAAAGGATGATCACAACTGCTTCACAGATATGCTCAAAAAAATCCAAAGTAAATACTACATGAAAAAAAAGAAATGCAGCCCTTTCTTATGATTAAAAAAAAAAAAAACAAAACCCAACTGAAACAGAATTTTAAAAGCTCAATATTAGCTGCCCATTACAACAGCTATGCCTCCCTGCCCCCTGAAAAAGAGGTTAACTTTATACAAAACACTGCTTAGATAACTGATGTCATTACTCACCCGTGATAAAACCAAAGAGCCCTGTACACATAGGAAGCTGGTGAAGAGACCAGGGATATGGTTAAGGGATCTGTTAATTTTGCTAAAAACCACAGAGAAAAATTTCAATTACAAGACAACAAAAAAGGAGCAAAAATTCTGGGAGATAGATATCTTTAATCTAGTGTGGAAAGCTGTAACAAGAACCAATTTGGAATAAGACATTCAGTAAATACTTTAATAGTGAGAGTGATTAACCACTTTAGCTACTGAATGAAGTTATATCTCTTGATTTCTACAAAGTGAGTTTGAAAATTTCACAGTATAATTTTTTTTTAAATCTTGCTACTGGTTTCACTATCACATTGACTGGATGAACTGCAATGGCCTACCAGAAAGGCTGGAGGTGACTTAAGACTCTTTTTTGGGACTTCTGTGAATTAATGGGCTCCCCATTAACTGTCCCTACGTTAATATTACAGCTAATCACCCTCTATATCTGAAAGACTATTAGATTGAGTTTATATAAATAAAAATGTATACTCAAGTTCAACAGCTTTAAAACATTAGCACTTCCTCTGGCCTACCAACAGAGTCCCAGTTTACCTCAGTACTTTGAATAAAAATAGGAAAGCTGAACATAGACATAGTCTCTCATTGGAATTTTAGCCTAGTTTTTAATTTTCTGTAAAAGAAACATTAAGCACTTGCTATTTGGAATACATTTAAATATGAAGTATTTTAGGCTCCTAATGAGTACGCCACTGAGGTGGAATCACCCCAAAAATGTGGAATGGTAATTATTATCACATGGCAGTGACTGATTTATTAACTCTGCAGTGAAGGAACCAAGGTTTGTGTTACAGGGATAGATTCCTCATTTTTACTTCCACCATCCGTCATAGTAGAATCTACTGGAAAATGGAGTACAAATCATTCAGGAATTTACAACAGTCAGTTGAGCTAGTTCTGTGCTATATCATTTCTAGAAGTGAATGCCTTTGTTTTGCACCCTAAGGGTTTCTCATATGCATAAATAGCCCCCCTTTTTCTGTTTCTGAATCACAGTGTCCAGCCAATACAAAAAAGATTATGAGGTATGAAAACCACACACATCACCACAGAACAATAACAAGATCTATACTTTGATTTCATGGGAAATAAAAATTCTAGCTATACTTCCTGTCAGCCCATTCCTTTGAACGTGTTCTCTTCATAATTTGGATTTTGAATCAAGTTTAAATGGCAGTTAAAAATCGTATGTGGCAGTACACAATGAAATTTAGCTTGACAGCCTGGACATCAAAACTAAAAATAAATGACTTCACATCCAAATAATAAGTAATAACAATGTTAGCCTGCATAAGAATAGCAGGACTGGATTCAAATACAATATTAATTTTAGGGATATGAGTGACTAGGGAGAGACAGAGGCAAAGAAACAAATCCTTCATATAGCAATAGTCTCTTCTTATCCCCCAGGCAACTGGCTGCCTTTCACCTCGGCGGCGGAGCAATTATGTGGCATAATGACTGCAGTGCAAATAAGCAGAGAGATTTTATTAAACCAAATGAGCAAATCATCTGCGTATTATTGCGATTTGATTGACAGTGACAAGTGTCGAGCAGACACGGATGTGAATATGATAAAGAAGCTTGCAGGAAAGCTCTTGATAATGTTACTCTTGATAAAGTTGCTCTGCAAACCTCTCTAAGTAAATAAAGGGGAAAGAATATGATGCATATTAATTCTCATAGTTTGCAACCTGCCACAGGACTAGAGGAAAAGTTGCAATAGGTTCAGCACATGGCATTTCATATGAATTCTAAAATTGCATTTATGAGTCTCATAGACTTTACAATAATATATTAATATTAAAAGTAAAGGTCATTCCACATAACAGTTAAGCTGCCTGAGCTTCAACCTTTATATCAATAACAGACTTGGGCTGGGGGCACGAGGAGGAGGAAAACAAGTGGAATGATCTGAATAAATGTAAAATGTTACTTAGAAAGATTGCTGCCTTTTACTGGGATGTCCATTTACACATTTGTACTTCCAGTGGACAATTACATTTCTGACAGGGTTGCCATCAGAATGATTAAATCAATACCTTTCATATGGGAATGTGATTCATTGGCATGGGCCTTCAGGCCTCCAAGTAAGCCACTCTCACATTAATGACTGCCTTATGACATCATAGCTGCACACAGTCCAGAGTTTCCCATCATTGCAGGCAGCGTGGAACTTTGGATAATTACTTTTGGCACATGGAATGATTTAACCAAGGTGACTGAGAAGCTTTGACAGCAACACCAATGGAAGAAAAGCAGTGGGGATAAAATCTCCTGTGCTGCAATGGCACTAACATCATGAATAAATTTGGGCTTACAAGTCCAAATTGTTTTAGTGGATAAACCATGTGATAAATAGTTCTCTTTCCTCCACTCCTTCATATTTTTTATTACTTTAAATTTGAATGTAACAAGCCACAGTGTTATGCCACACTTCAGTGAACATTCTTTTGCCATCAAGTACCATCAAGCTGAAGATTTCCACTCTTTGAAAAAGAATCATAACTGAGAGGAAATGTTCTTGTCATATGAAGTACACTGTAAAATGTGGAAAGCATTTTTGATTTATGTTGTAATACTGATTTGAATATCTATTTGGACATATTTCAAAGAGACCAGCTTTGCAAGGTTCTGCATAGCCTGAGCTGATTCTTCTGCTGTGCTTTAACTGGGCAAGTAAACTTCAGCATTCAAGAGCTGACACACTCAGAATAATAAGCTTGATAAAAAAGACTTGAAGTCTCTATAACTTACTTATATTTTCCAGGATGTGAGCCCTCCAGCTCTAGTGAGCTCTAAAAGGGGTATGAACTGAGAAAAAACAAATAAAGTAGAATAAGATATTAAGTACCAAAGCCATTTGCTGTAGTATTTGATATAATTTGTTGTATAATCCATATGTTAAAATTAAAAAATTACTTTTACAAACATTATAATTTATTGTTTAAAAGCATCAGATGATCTTATTTCTACAAAAAGGAACTAAAGTATTCTACCAACCTAGTCCAGTTATTGGAAATTAATCAGTAATTATTTGTTTATGTTAGAATCAGAATCAAATTTCAGGATTTTCACTGGTTTGAAGTAAAATGTAAAAAAGGATAGACATTACTATCTACACATGAGGAAAAAAACTGTCATCATAATAATTTCCTAGTTTTTAACATTGTTCCTGGGTTTGGGGCTTTTTCAATATTTTGATTATAATTTTTAACATTTTTTTTCTTTTTGATAAATATGTTTAAGAAATATTAAAACCTAGACAATTTCAGAGTGCCTGACATTCTTCAAATTAGTATCCAGTTTGATCCTCTCTGGTCTTTTAATATGAAAGTAAATAATCTGGTTACCACATTTTGATCATCTTCACAACCTAATCCATGATATGCAGCATTTTTTACCAGAAAGCAGTTAAACAGGTATCTAAATAAGTAAATTGAACCATTAAGTAAATCTAAGCCATTTCATCCTAAAACTAAACTTTTCCTATAGAATAAAATCTGAGATTTTACAATAAAATTAACTTCT
Organism: Vireo altiloquus; assembly: GCA_013396875.1. Lineage (NCBI taxonomy): Eukaryota > Metazoa > Chordata > Aves > Passeriformes > Vireonidae > Vireo > Vireo altiloquus. The sequence goes on along the minus strand of VZRF01002608.1, from coordinate 1,045,132 downwards.
AGAGTTTAAGTTTTAAATATGAAATAAATTATTTTATATTTAAACTAAATATTAACTACGTAAAACAATTCAGGAGTTATCCTAAAGTACTTGTGAGCCTTCTGGTGTAAATTATAGTCATATCACTGCTGTCACTTCCAAAATAGTGCATGTTATGTTCTAAAATGCAGAATTTCTTTTTAGAAAAAGAGCTCTTTTAAGAGACAATTTAGATCCTAAAGCCATTAGAAACAAAACCAGCAATTATGTATTCAAAGTTAACTGACACAGTCATGTTTGCTGAGACTACAGAGAGTGGATTTGAGAACACAGTGTTAATTTTTGTTCATTTTACTGAGATGCTGCTAAGTGCAAGCCAAAAAAATACTTAAAGTTATACAATATTAAAGCATGGAAATTTATTAAAACATCATACTAATATGTTCTGTTGCCACTCCAATGTGGAGAGATATTAAGCTGGATGAAACTGTATGAAACAGTTTCAAGGTTTTGGCAATCATTGCAAAAAACCAAATTAGTATAAAGTTGTTACTTCTATCACACTTCAAATAGAATCCCATTTATTCAGAGTGGTGAATCACCTTCCACTTTTAGGGTATGTTTGGATCTGCACATATCCTCTTTAACCTTCAGGCAAATTTAACATTGTCAGTGAAATGCTGAGTGTGCACATCTTCAATTGAAGATTTAAGTAATGCACACACAACACCCTTGTTTTTCTGAAAATTTAGAAAGGAAAAGTTCCCAAAGTTTTTAAAATGGGCAAAATAGGACCAAGAGGAAGAATGAATTCTATATAAGTCTTACTTCTTTGTAAAAATATTATGATCCCTGAAATAAAAAAAAAAGGAGAATGTCTGTGATTGGAGTGGAAAGCTGAACACTTTGCAGAAGGCAACACAAATCTGTTCACTGTGAGGAAACAATTCAATTTTGTTTCAAAAAATCATATGTCTGAATATTCTATGCAAAATGAGTGTGGATTGGCAAGTGTCTAAATTAAGCAAAACCAGACATTAACCTGGTCATGATTCCTGGGCTGTTTAAAAAGCTGATTCACTTTGCAGGTCTGCTTTTAGTGGTGTGCAAATGTAAGGCAGTCCTTTGGGGATACAATCTCCATTTCTTGCTTTTGTGGAGCCAGAATTGATTCTAAAGCATAGTAAGGTTGACCCTCCTGGAAGGAAAGAAAAGTAGAAAATTTAATCAGCCAAACAGAAGACAAAATTTAGACCATAATCTGAGAGACTCAAGTCCTTGAAGTGTGCAGCCAGGAACGTTCACTGACTTCACTTTCTTTGCATCATTAAAATCTTATCTAGGTTACTATTTTAGTGCAAAATTTATCAGGAACAAAAATTTTCCTAGACTGGAAAAGAAATATTTACAAAGCTAAAATATAAACATGAAAAAAATTGTACATTTATTTACTAAAACATCTTACCTCTTAATTGTTTTCAAGGATCCTTTGAGGGAGATAACCAGATGTTATAATAACCACTATAATAATGTTTCCCTAAAATAATACTTCAGACTAGAATTGCAACCTGTGCAGTGTTTAAATAGTCATGCCAAGTCTAATTAACTTCTTACTAAATATCAAACGCATCTCTGGTCCTTTTTTTTTTTTTAATTAAACTCATTTGCTTAAGAAGTAATTATAACTAGAGACTTACCTTAAGAAAACACTAACATTAGTGTTAATTTTCACACTTACTATTCCCACAATTAGTTAGGGAAGTATTTATGTACACATTGAAGAGTAGGCATGTGCTAAGTGTAATCTCAAATGTCTACTCTTCCAGAAAACCTGGAGGATATGAGCAATCGAAGGCTGAACCAAAATGTTATTGCCTATACATCTAATTCATGGCTCTAGAGATAAAACGTGCAGATCCCTGCATATCTCAATAAATGTACGGCAAAAACCAACCACAACTTGCCAATGTGTCTGGCCCCAGATCCTTAATATTTTATTTCCTTGTTCTGGAGTTCTTACAAAGCTTATTGAGAATCCCAAGCAATCAGTGCACTATTATTGGCCTTGGCTATTGCTGTTAATAAAATTTGTGCTACATTGCATCCAAAATAACTTAATTGTAATGAAAAAGTCTGAAGGAAAGTGTAAAGAGAAAAGAAGTACTGAATTGTTGTTAGAGAAAGCTGGACCTGGCCACTAAATCCTGCTCTGGATTTAGTTTCTCTGGTAATATCAAAGAAGCATATGAGTTCCAACAGTAGATGGGAGAACTTGGCTACTGTTATGTAGATAAGATAATTAGATATCGAAGTAATTTTTGAATGACCTTTCTTACCATCCGGGCTGTGACTGTTCTCACTCACAGTTTGTGGACTAATCTAGATCACAAGAAGATGGAAATATAAATACATTTCAAGTCATTTATGCATCATACTATCCAATCTTAGGATCACATGCTATCAGTCATAATCTGCATTATTATGACAGTCTGTCACCTTGCTATATTCATTGTGAGAACTAAGAATTATGTCTATAATAACGAAAAAATTGCCATTGAAAAAATAACATACAAGTGTTCAAACGAAATCTTCCACTGCACTTCAGAAATAATGAGATATTAGACAGAGGAGGCACTGACACAAATCCCTCTATGGGGAGGATCACGGTATTTGTTAAAGTAGGCAACAATTTGGCATTAAAATAAAAACACTGAACAAAAACCAGTTAAATTACACTTTAGGCAAGTATTGTTCATCTGTTCTGTGAACTGTAGCCCTGCCTCAGCTTCAGAGAGTTCAGTAACATCTCTAATGATGTTACTGAGATGTTACTAACATCTCAGATTAGTTTCTGTTCCCCGTGAAAAACTGGGGAAAAAAAGGGATGTTCTGGGTCAGGGGTTCCCCATTAGCTTGGAGAGTAAAGTGATGTCGCCTTCTGGGTATCCCATTCTTCCCTCATCCCGTGTGACCTGCGAGCTTATGAACTCTGACAGGATCTCTGCCCGAGGAAAGGGGATATGGCTGCAGGCAGAACAGACCTGAGAGCAGCACAGCCATTCCAGCCGGGCTGCAAAACCCCAGCGATGGCCGTAAGGAAGAGCACCTTGCTGAACCAGCTAACACAGGGGTCACAGACCATTCAGAAACCAAATCCAACTGGAATACATCCTGCACTACACAGAACAGTTCATACAGCTAAAGACAACTGTAAAACAAACTATCAGGTTTTCTCTCAATGCTTCCATCCTTCTCAATTAAAATACCTTTAATGTAAGAATCATCATTTAAAGAAAAACCCCTCCACCATAACCAAATGCATCAGTGGCTCTCCTAGAACCTATAATTTATTTTGGTACATTCTGTGATATTGATACTAATGAACTTCAATAGGCATGGGATTTTTCTACATTATTATTTTTGAAAAGAAAATACAAGGTTATTACACAGAACTTTTGATAAAGTAGGAAAGCTAAGAACTCAACTGCACAAAATATAAACCAAAGCTACCTCTTTTTAAAATTAGATTGCAAATATTTGGGAAAAAGCTGGAGAGAAGAAGGGATAAATATGTGGCTTGAAGTTTCACTAAAAAGTACACAGAGTCCTAGAATGGACACTCATTACCAGTATTCTACCTCCAGCAGGAAAAAAAAAAAAAAAAAAAAAAAGGAGTATTCTGAGATAGGAGAAATCTAAACAGGTAAAATGATTGTGTCTGAATCTCAGCATTGCCCTTGTATCCATCTGGGACATAGGCAGGATCCATGCTATGTCTCTCAGCCACAGTCATACTCCCTCCACCCAATAAACTCCTTCATGAGTTGTCCAGATTGTGGGATGACAGCTTAGACAAGTAAGTCCTGTTCAGATAATTCCATGTCAACATATTAAACTCGTGTTCTGTACCAAAACCCCCTAACTATTACCAGTAATATCTCAAAAGAGCTAAAGTAGGTGGTTGACAATAACAATAAAAGGGTGTTGGATTTTTTTTTTCTTCCTTTAATTCAACCCCTCAGATGGAGGAAAACGCCTCCAAACCAATGAACACTCAAGCTTACTAAGCCCAGCATATGCTTAGCCAGTGGATGCATTTCTGTTGCTCAGGGTGGCACCAGAAGTTACATGTTGTATTTTTCATCCTCTGCAGTGGTAATTTCTTGGTCATTTACCTCCTCAATAATAATGTTTAGCTGAGTAAAATAATGCTTTAGGCTTTAAGTCTTAAAGGTTCTTCCCCCTTTGCCCCCCCTCAGCAGGGTGACTGATTTCAGCCCTTTAGAAAAATAAGCTTACTTATGAGACATTAGTGCCATTATTGCCTTCTTTAATATTCGTGACAGTCTCCAGCAAATGTATCACAAGTTGGCATTTATTAGTGCTAGGCACAAGTAAGGGGCATGTTATTTGATTTGAATAACAGCTTGGAGCTACAGTTTGAGTCCAGAAATATATTAGTCAGAAACAATCTCATTTAATAACACAGAAACTAATAAAAGAAAAGTATTCCAACTGATTCAAAATTGAATTTATGAATATTGCTTAGCAGGATTAATGATCAAAAACTGAACCTGTTTGTCATGTTATAACAGACTTTTCGATTTAAATGCAAAACTAGAAGTCAATGAGTCCAATGGATTGTATATTGCTTTGAAGAAAACCAGTTCATTTTACACATAAGCTTTGAAATTGGCAATAAACTTTAATTACAGGGTCAGATAATCAAATTATAATCAAATAGCCTCACATAAAATCTGTGTTTGAAATTAATGAGATACAATTCTACTAGTCTGTAATATTGTACCTCTGAAACTTACTAAAAGACATTTCATTTTCATTTAAAAGTCACCTTAAGGACTTTTTCCTCAATTTCTTCTGCATAGCTCAATTTTATTTGGAAATGTCTCATTTTTAGACCACACATTTCTAAAGATTTTTGCATATGGAAAAATCATTTGTTGCTCCACAGATTTTTTTTTATTGATAATAAGAATTTTAATATAGCAATATTAGAAATCCTTCAAGTAGATGCATATTTATGCATTTTTAGAGAAAGCCACAGTTCAGATAATAAAGCTGTATAGTTGTTCAAATGCACATGCTTATTAAAATTTTCATTTAAGATGAAATTTTTGATGACTTAACTTGCAAGTGCAAACATATATGCTAATGTACACTACTGCATAATCTATTTCTTTCTGGGGTATACAACCATGATAATTTTTCCCTACATGTCTAACCTTATTTGGAAGAAGAAATATATCTTATATTTAAAACAAAAGATAGAAAGAATAAATCCAAACCCTCTCTGGCTTTCTTAAAGATTTGCTGCTGTGTGGCTTCAGGCAAGTCATATTATATTTTGTAGCTAAGCTTTCTCATGAAAAATGGCAGTTACAGCTTAGTACAGCTTCAGTGCAACTTACTGGGCTTATCATGGGACCTTATTAATTGTACAATGATTTTCAAAATGAAGATGCAAAATTGTCGGATAGATAATGTCAGACCTCATTAAATATGCAACTGTAAAAGTACAGAAAAAGTCAAATACTTCTAAAGCTATAATTCTACTCAGTGGCAATACAAGTGCTTGATAGCACACAGTGTAATTTAAAAAAAATTATGCCTTGTACTGAAATACAAATGTAAAATTTTACTACTTAGCAAAACATTTGTACTTTTAAAAATCAAATTATTCCAAGTTAAAAAATAACAATTATAAAAAATAACTATTTAACACAACTAATCATCTGTTTAGATGGACTACAACAATGAAAACTAGATCCTTGCACAAGAAAATCACCACTTAGTAAACTTGGGTGTGAACTTACCTAAGAGTAGTTACCACATCTCAGCTAACCCTCAGTGGGGCACTGTAGTCTAATTACCTTCATTTGCCAAGAACCAAGACCATTCACACACCTTCTTCGTATAGAGCAGAAGCTCCTCCTGTGTTCATGCCCTAAAACTCATTATTGACTTTTTTTTTGAGCACACAAATGAATCACTAGAAAGTTAAGGAAATACTACAACTATTCCTGTTGATTTGTCCCATGTAAAAAACAACAAAGTCATATCCTTTGAATCACAACAGAGATTTTAAAGAAATTGTCACAGTTGCATGAAATTGTTAATGTCACTGATTATTACATATTATACTGTGGATATTAAGTGCTGAGATAGGGTAGGAGCTTTCATCAGTCATTGTTCAGCCTTGTCTCTCCCAGATTGATCATCTCAGTGATCTCTCAAGATACAAGTGTATCTTGTACACTAGTTTTAAAAACCCCGAATCAGTGGAGACTCCCTAACACCATATGTGAAATTAACCTACAGCATCACACATCTCACCATTACCAAGCTTCTTGTCTTTCATTAGTGTGATCTCCTTTCTGCCACTCTCCCCCCTTCAAAGCAATATAAATAAACATCTTTGATGTTTACTCAATTCAAATATTAGCTCTTTTCCACTCTACCACATACAACTATCATTTAGGCAGGTTATGCTGGCTAATACATTCAAGCCAACTAAAAACCAACCACAACACAAAATAGATAGAATATGTATTGTTAAAATCAGAACTTCTGTTTGCTGATGAGCGAGGCTGAAAATGTACACATCTTACACAGTATCTCTGTCTGTCGCAGATACACATGGCTTGTGGTTTCAGCCATTAATGAACCTTTGTGTCCTTTATTTTCTGTGTATACATTTTACCAGAGAAGATCAATTACAATCAAACTTCTGTCTGTAATGCACTTGCCTGGAAATGAGTGAGAAGTACATATGAATGCTAAAATTATGCTTCCACTATGGCATCAATATAAATTCAAAGTAACAATATCAAGCTCAAACACGCAACTACTTTAATTCTGGTTCAGTTCTCCACATCATCAAGCTTTTGTCCTGCAATTAAAGCTATGTGTGTTCCCCCATCTCTCTCAGTTTCTGAGTGTTTTATTTCTTTGCAGAGGACAAAAGCCAATAAGGGCAAACACAGCTTATCTAGTAAACATCTAAGCTGCAAACAGCTTGAATTGAGCTTGACAGGTTAGCACTTCAAGACAACAGAGAAGGCATGAGAAGAAATGAAAGAAGAGACAAAGTCAAGGACTGACTTTGCTCACGAGACTTTTATGAATCCATTTATACAGTAGCATTTTCCTGGATGCCTTGCAGAATGGAGAGAAAGCCCAGTCAGACACTTTACATGTCAAGGCCTTAAATATCTTTAGGTGAATGGTTTTCACTGTGATAGTGATAATGTAGACTGTTTTGAATCATGCTGGTTAAAATGGGGATTCTGATGGTAATGGAAATCAGCAAGATACATCAAGTAAAAAAAGTTTTCCTACTTTTTGAACTCTAAACTCTCAATTTTCAGTGAGCAGTAAAATTAACTCTAATTAAGTCACATAGTTTAGCATTAACATCACAGTTTCCACAAGCTAAATATTAATAACAGTTTATGGTATATAGAATTTTCATAGAAATAAAGCTGGAGGAAAAAGGACTTGTGAAGATGTCACCTGTATCATAGTGATCAGGTGAAACTGCAGCTTAATGCAGTGACTGTCACACAGTGTAAGAACCTGGAGGTTACAGGCAACTCACTTTGCCAGTTGAAGAACACCAACTTGTTCATTTTGTACAACATTTCTTTAGCTTCAAAGTTTTGAGGTTCTTTTCACATCTTCTGACTTTTACAAGAAAACACGTATTTTGGATAGGAATTCAAATCCTTTCTTCTATGAGCATAATTCCAAGTTGTTACTATTGGACATATTTTGCCCCCTTTTTTTACCTGTTTTGAGAAAACACACAAGGAAAAAAACCCACCAAGACTGCTCCAACAACCAAAAGTTTACTAACCTCCATTTGTTTCCAGTTGAAAAGAAACAGATGTTGAAATCAGGTGTTTTTTTTCCTTTAATACTGTAATTATAAAGAAAGTTCAGCAGTTTTGAACAGATGGAAATTGTTTCTTTGCTTCTTGCTTCAAAGTCTTTGTTAGTCAGCACATCATACAATCATTATATTGAGGCAATTTTACTGAAATCTTTGTTATCACATCATCTATTCCTTATGAACAACTCCAAATAAAGTCTTGGGACCCAATGTATCCCATCCATTACTTCTTACATGTATGTATCAGCATTTTATTGGACTCCTCAAAGGAGTTCTGCTTTTCTTTCTCTAGGATTGTCAAGTCATGCTTGGAAGCATTGTAAAGAGTACAACTAAGAGTCCTCACCTGCTGGAGTGCTTTAATTCTTGCAGAAATAAACATGATTTTTATCTGCAGGTTTTATACATAAACCAAATTATTTTATTTCCTTTTTAGGAACTTATTCCATGAGAATAATAATTTTTAAGGTCACTACCAAACACTGCATGAAATCCCTTGAGGGTATTTGCAAAGGTTGTGTCTAATCTCTCTGGATTTCCTCTCTCTAGAAAATGATTCCATTGAAAAGGTGGTCCTTCAGGGTTTGGTTAAATTCCTGATCTGAGTCACTTTGCAAACAACCTGTCTTTCTCTACAGACTGGAGAGCCTGAAAAACTTACTGAAACAATAAAAGTCTTCAACCTCAGCCCAAGTGCAACCAGCTTCACCTTGCTTTCTTATGGGCTATTTGGTGAAAATGTCCAGAGTTGCAAGGCTGTAAAAACTCCTCCCAGGTCCAAGCAAAATGTGCAAAATGCCTAAGTTCCTGCAATCCAGCAGCTTAAAAATCATGTTACCTCTTTATTTCCCCCAGATTAGGTCAGTCTGATGTTGCAGGTGCCCATCACTGGAGAGGCCTGATCAGCATAACTGAAATGAGCCCACACTCAGAGGGGCCACATCCTGTTAATGTTTTTGTATGTCCTGTGACCTGGCATTCCAACCCTGTTCACCTGCACAACAGTGCCCTATCCTGGTCATCATCAACTGGTTTTCATCTCCTGTAGAATACTTCATATTTCACATTGAGCTTTTATTGTTATAGCTCAAAAAGATACTTTCCCAAGCAAAGAGTTTAACTGTGTCTTCATAGGCAGCACAAATTTCAACATTCTACTTCCAGTTTCAGCAGCTCATGGGTCTAGAATAGAATAGGTTTTTTTTTGTTTTAATACCAAGGTCACTCATTCTTGTCTATGGAAATATTTGCAACTAGCAGTACAAATTCTACATGAATGCAAAAGTAGCATTGCCATGATTGTGATCCAGTTTGTGGCAAAGCGTGGCAGATTTGCAACTGCTTGGCAAGTTTCCCTGAGAATACCTGAATCTACAGAACCATTGAATGTGAGGCATGGTCTACCCTGATCATAAATTTGCAATGAAGAAAATATTCCTTAGCCATAGTCACGAGTTAGTTTTGCAATGATTTTGCTTTGGAGAACTCCTACCCCCATGTGTCCTCCCCTTGACCTCCCACCCTGGTAATAAGTGAGCTATATCTCAACCCCTTTGTGTTCCTGTGTCAACACTACCCCCAAACTGTAAGTGTTAGCAGCTGTGCACAATATGAAAGGGGGTTTGAAACACACAGCCTAAAACAGGAGCAATCACAAGAGCCTCTTTGACTCTCAAAATGCTAAATCACACACTGCTGATCACTGAAATGGTTTCCTTTCTATACCCAACTTATGTAGTGGTTTTGCTGTTCTGGCCAACCTACAAATGAACTTTTTGTAATAGGAGGCCTAAAAACTCTGAACATATGTGAGTATCCAAAAAGTTGGCAAGTTTTGGACAGCCTCAGCTTTCTTTTCATTGTGAACATTTCTCTTCACCAATTTACTTGCTTACTTGTTGTTCTCTTCAACAAAAAATCTACTCACATTTCTTCAGATGGAATTTTAAATTTGTACTACAAGGTTACTGTGTTTATAAATGTATTCGTTTCTGCTCATCAAAATTTTCCACGCGTCAAAATACATTTTAGGAAGGCTGGGAAAAAAAAAAAGGACAACAATGTGGTGATACTCACAGCAACACAATAACGAAAAGCCATCACTTTAAATGACCAGAGACTTTGCCCTTTTCTGCAAGCAGATGTCTTCCATCTTTTTTTCTATTTGCTGTCATCTTTTTCTATAAACCCACTCCAGAGGAGCAGGAGAAACCTGCCACAGTGTTAAGGGTATTTTCTATTCATGAGTTTTAAAAAAAACCCCAAAACCCAACAGAAGACCCGTTCAAAATTATTTTACTGAACTTCCTGTAGTTCACCAAACATCCAATACCACAAGATTTTTCTTCACTTGAACTGTAGTGTTTTTTCTGCCTCTCCGAGTTGCAAAGATATTTCCCTTCCCCCTACTGGTGAATTCTGAGATAATACAGGAGAAACAATTGTTTCTCAGTTTTCAAACTGCCGTTAGCTTGGTCTTGTTGATTTGGATCATTAGTCCTGATTTTTAACAGAATAGTTTCTTTAATAAGTTTTCTGTTCCTCATTTAAGGGGGAACACTGCAATGAAACTAATCTAGAGAAACATTTTTGCACCAACATCCATCACTCTTTTCTTTACAACACCTCCCTATTGCAGCATCTGCTGGAGCTGCTTGTTATCATTTTGCAGTTCTCGTTTTTTTCTTTATATTTTCTACTTCTCACAGGCAGTAAGGAAACAGACACGCAACCATTCTGGTCTCATATCCCCAGAAAATTAGCAAATAGTTGTTGTGACACACAGGTTACCAGAGGGTGCTATCACCTGCTCCACACGATCACTGGGCATTCTCTTGCTGTGCACTACCCTCCAGTAAACAGGAAGGTCATGCACTTCACTGCCCTTGAGGTACTGGCAGCAAGAACTGAAATTTGCCCTCAGTAGACATTGCTGAGATCTTTGCAACTGCTTGGAGAACTGCTGCAAGGGGAAGTCAAGAAAGAATTCACTTTGTGTGAGCTTTATTTTAGAAGAAACCTGAGAACTGCATTTTTTTATGTGCTACTTTTAAAAAAGTTATTAACTATTAAAAAACCCTTAAGTAATCTTTTTTTAATCCATTAATTCAATTTCTTCCTTTTCTAATTAGAAAGTTCAGTATTAACCTTCGTTTCTACACAGCTCTCCCATATTTTAACAACACTCCTTTTAGATTTTTAAACATGCTCAAGCAAATGCCTTTCTTAGCTAAAATTATGAAGTGGTAGCTAAACTGCCATTAGTACTGATTAATTTTATATAAAAAATTCAAGAGTGATCTTTGTACCTCAAAGCTTTGTCCTGTCCACTTCACGTGTCTATTTGCTTAAGTGTGAGACTTCCAGTAAACTATGTCAATGCTTTGTAATGTCCCACATTTAGCCCTTTTTATTGCTATTTTTGATATTTAAATATTTTACCTAATAAAATACCTCCTTTTATTTGTTTTATAAGTGAAGAATATGATTTGGGTATTTTTTTTGCTTGTTTTCACCTACATAAGATTAATTATTCAATAGATTAACATAAAATAAACACACTTGCACTTACATAGTGTTCAGCTTCCACCTTCCTCACAAGTCTTCAGTTCTGCTTGACTGTTCTAAAGAAATGGAAGACCTAAGTCAAATTCCAATTCATTTGTTGGTGGCAAAAAATACCAAATATGAGAGAACTATTTCAGTTATTTAGTTATAGTGCCATAATTATTTCTAAATGTTATTGGAAATCAAGGCTGAGGATTTCATCCAATCTATTTTAACTCAAGGTCAATAGTGGCTTAAAATCAAAAGGATACAAGAAGCCCCTTAAATACAGTTAGACTGTCAGTACTGGAATGGTGCTCATCATTTGAGGAATGATGTTCTTGAAGAGCCTCTCAAACTGAAATAGTGAGGAGGCAAAAATCCTAACTATTTTAAAAATGGAATGCATGAGTGGGATTATATGATAACATTCTCTGTGCCTGTTAACCTTTTGATAATAAAATTACTTGAAATTTAAGCCAACCCTAGCAGAATACTGGCATATATAGTCAATGTAACCTTGCCTGCTGCTTTACTGGAAATAATTAGAGATCAGATACTTTAACCATGGCTGCAAATCAGCCTGAAGTATGCTGGCCCAAATAAAAGGAGAGTTTATTATGGTAAACATGGTGAATCAGTGCCCCAGAAGCTGAGATAGCTGCCATTCATGGTAAGATTTGCTTCCTCATGACTGTAGATGGAGCCCTAACATAAGTAAACACCCTCCCAGCAATAAAAGTTTGGACTTTCATAGACTATATTGAGGCTTTTCAGCATTTTGCTTATTGAGATTTTAATTTTCAGAACAAACAATGTGAGAGGCCCACTGTTTTTCTGGTTTCTCAATATGCCAAACTGATTCAGCTCTCCTCAAAATTCCAGAAAGAAAGAAAAGCAGTTGTTCAACTTTTATTCTGTCCTGCAATTATCACCTAATCTAACCTTCTCTAACAATTTCTCTGCTTAAGGGCACCTCTAGGGTTGTCAGAGCAGCTGAATTCATTTAGAAAATGAAATCCAAACCTGACTAGTCTTATTCATCCCCTGCACCCATTATTCCTTTCATAATTTTATGCTACCGTACTAAAAGGCAAGGCAACAGCACATTTTGTGGATTTTATTGTATTACATATAAAACATACTGCTGAAATATGACTGCTAGTTTCTTGGTGAAGGAGGGGTCTCAGCACCATCTGACTGAAAGATGTTAGATAAAAGAGGAGCTATTTATAGAAGTAAAATATGTCTACAGTTATTACCGTGGCTAACAATACAGGGTTCACCAGTATAATTAATCCTTTCCTTCCTATAACTCACTTGTTCAAAAACCAAAGTATTTCTTGATTCCTTGCAGCAAAACAAACAAAAACTTCCACAAAACAAATAAGCAGAAATATCATAGTTCTCAAGATACTTTGTCTGTTTCAAGCTTTAAGAAACAACTGGTATCAAAAACGTTCTCGAAGTGAAATATATATGCAAGGACTGTTGGTATTGAATTGGCATTTGGCATCTAGGACTGCAAATTGAGAGCTGTAACAACCACAAACAGTTTTACAATACTACTACTTCTTTATTATTATTTTATTTTTAAAATGTAGTGAAAACCTTAATTGTATATCACGGCTGGCAAATCTCACTGGTTCTAAAAGCTGCACATCAGAGAGTTCACATGGCCGAAGGTCACTCTTGAGAGTCTGAGAGAGAAAAAGGAAGGACCAGCAGAGTCACAGGTAGAAAGTGGATCTGGGGACCCTGTGCTGCACTGTGGGATGGGACTGGGTTCCTTCAGTCCCTCTTAAAGTTCAAAGTTTAAGATCATTAAGAGCCAAGGCATTGCCTTCTACATTCACATGGCACAGCTGCTGGACCAACAACTCAAGCTCACGTGAACCACATTTAAAAGACAACTATCGATTGCAAATATTTTCTATCCCTTAAGTTATGTGAAATGGATAGGTACATGAGTTTATTTTGAGAATGAGGTTAACTTCTGGTAAGCATGTGTGAAACTCACAATTTTACATGCAGAATCGTCAAAACAAAATTTTTTTAGTACATGTTTATGAACATAAATTTCTAGCTGTGCAGTGAAGTTGTACAATTATCAGGTCATGTTAATTACATAACGATGGGACTGCTATATCAATTTGAACCAGGCAGTACTTCCAGGTTCAATACACATACACTGAATATAGAGACAAAAGTTGAATATAAACTAGAATTCAAACTAGTGTTTAGTTGGGTCAATTACACTTGCTATGCATTTCATATAAATTGTATATTTAATATCAGTAATTGCCATGAAGATGATTTTCAGACTGAAAATTATTTGCTGATTCAATTAACATGTTATGTTAATATGAAAAGCTCTTGGGAATGTCAAGGTTTATTGCATACTAATGGATTCTCAAACAATAAATACGATATATCTGATTAATTATAAAGAGTTTCTTTCAGTTGGATTAAAAATGTACTTAAGTACTTAAATGTACTATATAGATTTGCAGTTTAATTTTGTTAATTTGCTTTATTTTGAAACCAAATATTTTGTAGTCATTTATAAAAGACAAAATTGTCTATTGGGAGATAATTTTTTTTTGTTTTTGAACAAAGGAACCAAAAGGTATTTTCTCATCACTCAGAAAATTTGCCTAAATGACTGATAATAACCCTCCTCAGCTTCTTTAATTTCTTTATTCAATCATAAATCAGAGGTATCAGGTAATTTTTGCATATATATTTTTTTTTTTAATGCAAAGAAAAGCAGCCTGTACAGATGAATGATATTAAATTTAGTCTATCCAGATGCTGAACTGTGCTCCAAGCTATATTGTATGAAATATCAAAGATGTCTGTGTGTTCTATTTAAGTACAATTTTTCAGATTCTACTTGATTAAAATAAAATTAAGTTGCTTTTAAAAGCTAACCTGTCCAAAAGACACCCAGTAAATTCCTGTGTGAGCTATTTATCGTTTTAATCTGTAATCACTTATACAATAGTGTCTAATAGAAGTACATTCTGTTTAACATCAAGAGATCTATTTAACTCTCACTCTTTATAAAGATAAATACAGAAATGAGCTGAGAGAAGGTGAAGAAAATAGGTTAGATCTGTCCTATGGTGACAGAATCAATATATTTAAACTAGCACAACATAGTTCAGAGAACTCCCCTTAGAGCTCCAGTGTTTCTGAGCAGTTATTTGAGCTTTTGCTTCATAACATGGATCACATATGGAAAGTAAGGAAACTGGATTTACCTGCAGCATCTTTGGGTACCTGGTGACCCCAGACTGAATCATTTATCTGCAGCTTTTGAACCCTGCAGCAAATATAGTACATAATTAGGTGTAACAAGATAATCTCCTATTTCAAGAAATTCATTAGCCAAGTAAAAGAATCCTCTAACTAAAACAGTTATATAAATTTGTTTTTATTAAAATCAACATGTTATTTATTTATTTCATAACTCTGCTGAGACTTTTTAAAATATATGATAGTATAATTTGTTTTCTGGTGTTCTGGCTTATATTAGATAACCACTTTTGGATTTTATGCAAGACATATGGAAAATCCATCACTGATTTACTGCACATTTCCACACACAGTCAAAGTAATATCTGATCACTCTTGGAGAAACAAAACCCTGCTTGGCAGTGAATACTTAAGCAAATTTCCAAACACACGAGTTTGCACAGCCTTGTGCAAGAAAGCTTCTGACAGTCAAAATTCAAACCAATATACTGCAGTATTTACTAGCAAAGATAAAAAATAAATAATTGGGATTTATTTTCACTTCAGAAACTACTGCAACAGAAGCAATTGCAATAAAATAAAAGTACTTCAATAGCTACCTCCAGTACTATATATAATGGATTCTGAGTTTTATAATTGTCCATATGAAACACCTTGAGAACTTTTTCTTTTTTTTTTAATAGCTCTAGAAGGCAGCAGTTTTGAATGTTAGTCATGAAGACAAACCTTTGGGTGTCAAGTAAATCTTTTTAATTCTATTCATTCTTTTGGGTGACCATTTGCAGTTATCCATACTGATGCTCTCAAGAATAAAAAGGTTCCTCCAAATAAATAAAAATTCCTCCAAAATAAAAATACTCTACCTCAGTACTGTTTTCAACTTTCTGTCCTAAATTCCTTTTTTTATATATTTCAATTAGGTCCACAAGGCTAGTTTTAGTATCACTACAGCAGGTGGAATGACATTTACCCTGTTCCTACTTTACAATGTGTTTTGTGAGACTCTTGACACTTTACTTCAGACTCCATTGGGAGGAATGTACTGCAGAAGTTATTATCTTCTGAAAGTAAAATTAAAATCTTCTCACATTTAATTACAGACAAAGCTAATAATTTTTGGTTAATCAGAAATCCATCCTCTCTTTAAGGACACAAGCGTTTTTGCTTATTGTTAAACAACTAAACAAAACAGAAGCTGCTAATCCTAATTTGGTAAGTGTTTAACTGCAGGGTATGGCTCACAGACAGTTTTGCATCCTCAACAGTTTTGTGGGCAAGATAGCTAACTTTGATTATACAAAAATGTCGAGACAAAATATCAGGGAAAAAACCCTCAAAAGGTTTTCTGAGGTTAAATGGCAATAAGGAGACATCTTTCTTCAAGAAGTAGAAGCAAGTATAAACCATTTTTGATGAGCAGATTGTCCCCTTGAACAAAGGAGGAGCCCACTGGAACAGAGCATTTGAAAAGAAAAATCATGCCTTTTGATAGATACTTTCTGTCGTGAACATAGTAGTTAATCCATTTTTTTAGCAAGATTAGCTGTCAGATTAACACATTACTGATGTGAGTCAGAGTTAGTCTAAACCAAGGATGTGCCTGAAGAATGATGTGCACCCACATGAAGGAAGGTTTACAGAGGCTGACTTACAACACCACAGTGGAATGCAAACCCTGCTTTTTTTTTTTTTTTGCTAATGCTGACCAGAGCTCTACAAACAGCCATTCTCAATTGCTGTATCATGCTGAGTTGATACAAGCCTTGATGTGGATTTTAACATCCATATGCAGGCCTTGCAACTGCCACACACATCCAGGACATATATGCCTCTATTGTTCTGGACAATATATATTAATATGTTAAAGAATTTACTTCATCAAAGTACTCCTTAAATACACTGGTTTTATCCATTCAAGAGCATTTGACCTCTTCTGGAAAGCCAAGTTTAAATAAATTTAATTTCATAATGGAACAGGATGTGATCTGTGAACAGCATATTTTCCTATAAATCAAGGGAGAAGAAGTTTTCTCAAACAGCTGATAGGTGTCAATATTCCATTTAAAAAATATATCCCAAGCAGATGGACCCATAGTTATATCTGTCAGACACCAGGTAAAGAAATACAATAGGAGTAATCTTATCTGAATTCTATGATGGCCCATTTGGAATAACTTCCTTTTGGAGACTCCATCTTATAAAAGATTGCACTGTAATATGTGGCTGCAGCTCAGAGGTAAAGGCCTTTCCCCCACCTATCTTAAACAAGCAGTTTGGGTAAAAAAGAAGTATTTTCAAGTGGCTCACCTGGTCTTGCTTTTAAGGTGAAGTACACAATATGAACACAACACGACACATTCTTTGTCAAAGCAATGCAATTTCTGACTGCATGAGAGTTACTTCAAATCATAAGTCTCTTCACTAGAGAATTAGAAAATTTTATAGGAAGAAGCAGGGGAAATTCCAATCAAGTATTATTCTAATTATCTACACCCAGTGCACTGTAATAGGTAAACAGTGAGGAAGCTGTCAGAGGCCAAGAGTTTACAATCTCGTTAATAACAGGTCATTCAACATATTCAGCTAATTAATACAGATGCCTCACCTATTTCACATTCTCTCCAGCTCTGAGTAACAACATCCCAGAATCAATAACAGAAAAAACAGTAACAGAAGCAGCAAACAGGGCCACATGTTATCTTTGAAGATTTCCTGAATTCACCAGGAAACTAGAATCCCTTTTAGATCAAGATGAGATTCAGTATTGCCCTATAACTTAAGATTAGTAGTTCCTACATCAAGCATTTATCTCCACAGAGAGAAACAATAACTACTAATTCTATTTGTTCTTTGTTCTAAAAATGAATTATTGATAGAAATATTATCTCAGTACAAATGCTGATGTTATTTCAGTTTGATAAATGAAGATACTTGCTGCACCATTATTTTATCTCCAAAGCACCAGTGTAAAGGTGGGGAATCATCTGATTTAATGTAGATGATAATGAAATAGTAGAACAACAGATGAGTAATGAAAACTGACAGGTTTTGTATGTGTTTGAAGTAAAGGATTTTTTTTTTGTCCAGTAGAAATGCTGTTTGAATTGTTTCCCCTTATTGCATTTTAAATTTCAAAACAACATTCTTTTCTAAGTAGACAATAGGAACCAAAGCAAGAAACTGCATTAAATAAATCTCTAAAAATCTAACAGGCTTCAGGCTATGCTGCACTTTTTCTTTCAAATATTTCCACGTAAAATCAGATGTTAACTCTCTGAGTGAACCCATGTGCAAACTCTTTATTCATCAGATTAATGGCTGTGGAGCAACAGGCAACTGAACACATTTCCACACACATAAGGTATTCATGACTTTCCAGAAAACTTCACATTATTGCAACTACTTTTCAGTCAAATATGTTGCATCTAGTGAAGAAGAAAATAAATTGCAACAAGGTTTAATAGGAAACTACAGTAAATGTATTGACACTACTAGAAATTTGTTTCTTTAAACAGGACCTTGTTATTACTCTGACAGATGGATTTTTGCCTTTCCATACATTTGAAAAGAAAAACCAGTCTTTTCTCTGAGATAATTCAGACTGCCCAATGTAATATCTCTCTTGTTGTTGCTTTTATGATGATCCAAGGCACAATCCATAGAAGAATTTAGTCAGCTTCTGTGCTTTAGCAGCTAAGGTATGTTAAAGTTGAACATCTACAGAGTGAAAATACAGAAGTCAATACTATATATCACATTTGCATTTATACTGCATATTAGTACAAGCTTCTAAATTTATTTAACTTATCATGTCAAGTGCATAGAGTGATGTACAAAACTAATGGGAGGGTTTTGCTTCTGGTCACTTTGATCAACAGGAATGTGGAAGATAAAGACAGGATAAAACATGCTGGTAACACTGGTGTCACAAGGAGAGCAATGAACTCAGTAACGTTTGATGTAAAAGTGACAATATAAAAGGGAAATTAAAGAGTGACTCAACATTTGCACACATGATTAAATCAAAACTACAATAGGAAGTGTCAAAAAACAAAACTCTGGAATTTGGAAAAAAATTCTCTTCAAATATCTGGTCAACCCTCTCTTAAGTCTGTAGGATTAGAATACTTTCTTCTTTTTATCCTTCTTTCTCTGAGAAAGACATCTGCAGTACTGCAGGATGCCTGTTTTTTTAGCTTGATCAGTCTACAGCCTTTCAGAAATACTGAATCATATCTGTTACTTGGTCTGGTCCTGTTTGTGGATCCTTATAAATATGATTGTTGTTATTGTTTTTAAATTTAACACATAAATTTACGGTGTGTGTTTGGGATACAGTGAAACCTTGCTAAACTGAACATTTTGGGGCCACATCAGTTTGTATGAGATGAAGTTCAAACTTGTGCAACACAGTGGTTGCTTGTTCAAGTATATATTTTCACATATACTAAAAACTTCAAAGCATATGCAGTAAACACAAAATTCCTAAAATGATAATAGTGGCTAAAGGACAGTGAGAGTGGCAATTCAGCAAACCACAGAGTGATAATTTGATTACTGGGTTGCAGAATATTTAAGTCCCACTGAGACCCCAAACTGAAAACTGTGTACAGTTCACGACCTATGGACTGCAAGGAATTCAAGAACAAAGAACCTGAGCTTTTAGAATACATGACCTGTATTGTGCTTCAGCTTGCCTAATGTCAGTCCCTAATTTCTTTTTGCACTTTTTCCAGTTTAAAAGTCTCTGCTGTCCTGCTGTCTCAAGCAGGACTATGCAGAATGCGGTATGTACTGTGGAAAAGTTCTTTTGAACAATGAAGTAGGAAGGACAAGGACAATGTTTAATTTCATGTTCTGATACTGTTAAGTCAGTAAGAGTGCCTAAATAACAACAGCAGAGAAAGAATATATAACACATCCTTCTAACATTCTCTCACCCTCTACCCTTTTTCAGCTCGGGGCATTTCTGAGCCACAAGTGCCTTCTAATACTTCTAAGCATTTAGTAAGCCTCCATGGATTTCTGTTCCTTAAGCTTCTCCTGTTGTCCCCTGTAGGCATACAAAGCTTAACATTTAGTGCAACATCCAAGGAGAAGCTACTCTCTGGTTGACATCTCCCTGACAGTTCCAATAAATCCTCAAAAAGAGAAATGGGTTTTCTACAGGAGTAAAGTAGTACCAACAGGAGCAACAGGTACTGGGACTGAGAGGAAAGAGCATTTGCCTTCAAAACCAGACCATTAGCCCTGCAAACTCAGTCCTCGTACGGTTGTGTTGCCACTCTGCCATTGACAGATCCTCAAATCTCACCAACTGCCTCGAGGAAGGTTTTTTTTCTGTTTCTCTTTTGAAAGTCATTTCTGTGTGCTACACAAGCTTTAAGGATTCCTTGTTGGAAATTACAATACAAAGATTGCATTTGAAAAAAACCTGTAAGCTTCATGAAAGTATCTAACAAAAATGGTATCTAAAACTTAATAATAACAATGTAAAAAATGTTACTAATATCAATGTGTTACCAGTTGTCATCTGCTGCAAAATTATGTTTGGCATTTGTTACTGAATCATTTAAGATCTGTACATGCAAATTGTTCTGACAGACATAATTTGAAAGCATAAACGTTGGCAATTGTTTTGTTACCACTGTAGCTGTTTCCAAGTACCATTTGTGGAGTGTAAGTAGGGGCACATACTTACATTGTCACTGGGAAAATGCTTTATAAGCTTGCCAGAGGTTTGGCATTTGTGATTAATTTCTTCTTGGTCCTTAAATTATTTATGTATGTAAGAATTTTGACCTGCTAATTTGCACTACTGACAGACTCTCAGAAAGCATCCATAGGTAGTTAAGCTGTACTAATTACTCCTATTAAAGGGATAAACAAAAAGGGAATTTACAGTATTCAGAAAAGATTTTTTAAAACTTAAAAGCCTGTTTATTTGTTTCCTAATGGCTACAACTATTTGAGCAAAAAAAAATTTCTCAAATTAACCATGTGTGGTCAGTACATTATGGAACGATACTCTGCCTTTACTACATAATTGAAATAAGAACTCACAAAGGAGTAGTCTGCAGTAACTAAATACACCCTGAAAAATATTATTTTAAACAAATATGCTTTAAAAATTCATAATACTAGCATGGACAGAGAGTCCCTTCAAAATTACGAATGAAACACCAATCATTATCTCAATAACTTTCTTTTTAGCAAATGCTAGAACCAGGTTTTTAGCAGTCTTTCAGCTCATTTTCTTCCTGTAACGTCTGATCTTCTATGCACCATATGTCCAGATGAAATTCTAAAATTTAGAATTAAAGTATGTTCTTTAAAGGAACAGTAGACAAATTAACCTCAGAAGTCGTGAATTACAATTCTATGCAAATATCACATTAGACAGTAGGGGGCAACTTTCCTCCACAAGTGATACTTTGTTCACTCTGATCTATAATATCACGACATGAAGCAGTACTTTCAGCACTTACCTAAGTTTACTGCGTGGTCTATATCAATTCTGTAAAATGGAAGGTTTCATTTTTAAATTCCCATTTTCTTCTCCAGGCAGCGTGCTGAGAAAATATCTGGTGTATATACTAGAAAAATGCGGAAAGATAAAATAACAAACTACAGTCTCAAAGCTGTTGAGAAATGAAAGAGAAGAACAATTACATTCCTCTAGTTTGCTGTCAAAGGATTTTTGAGAGACCAATCTCAAAAAGAATATTTTTCCACACTTACATTTTGATAAACAATTCTTCCCTGAATAAGCAATTTTTTAAGGCAATAATTTAACACCCTAAAAAACCCTAATGAATTAATACAGAAGCAAAATATTTATTAGTGATTTTATCATACATAATGAGATTGTGTTAAACAATGAATTCATATTTAAGAATAAACTAGTGTTCTATATTGTGCATCAAGTTAGAATCAGATGAAAAATTAAAGTTTTGCCACGCATTTTCCCTAACAGCAAATGCTAAATCAAGGCATGCTAGCAAAGGAAAAAAAAGCCAGACACAAAATAGTATTTTTCAAATGTCTCTGTATGATGCAACTATAATTTTTAATTAAAATATTAAATAATTTATATCATTTAAAATGCAACTGACTGATTTCCCTTTCAAATTTAAGTTTTTAAATGATCAGATTGCTGAAAGTAAAAAAAGTAGAGCACTGAAATTTTTTTTTATAGCAAACCCAGACAAGTAGAACAATAACACTTGTAATAAACCCACAAAACTAGGGCTAGTCTTGCTGTGAGGTTCACACAATGAAGTGGTCAGGCCTTGGATGAGTTTTTAGCAAATTTGGGTAGAACCATGATTTCAAGTGAAGGATGTCAAATAATGGGAACCAAATCAGACAAACCGTCACGCTCCATTTAAGCTTCAAGCCTGAAAGTAAAATACACTGGATGTCAAACTGCAGTTACAAAGTGAGAAAGTGAATGCAGACCTTTCTCCCTAAGTGGCTTGAGATCCTTCAGTAATTCAGGCAGGTAACTAAATTTAAGAGCCTTTGTTAAGGAGTCAGAATAACTTACAATAACTTACAATAAATGTCTTGTCTGGCTTTAAACCCAAAGAAAATGAACTATATATCTGCTTTTCAGTGATGCAGCTAACAATTATTTCACTAAACATAACTCCACCTTAAAATATAAATCCCTAATTTCACTTAATGCACTTAAACTACTTTACTTAATAGACAGAGCATAACATAAACAAGGATTACAAGATGTGAATAACATCCACCCTCCAGTAGTTCCCAAAATGAACTTACATTTTCATGTTAATACTCAGAGAGCACGTGTGCAACTGGTATCAACAGTACTTCTTTACAAGAAAAATTAATCATAAAAAGCATAGTAAAAAAGGCAGACCAGATATTCTACCACAAGAGATTACTTGTGATTACCTCATGATCCCATAATTTCTGATGTTTTACAAATTTCTGGGTGGGGTTTTTTGGGTGTTTTTCTTTTTTTCTTTTTTCTTTTTGCTTGCTTGGGGTTTTATTTTTGGTTTTGTTTTGGGAGGTTTTTTGTCTCTTTTTGTTTTGGTTTTTTTTTTGTTTTATTTTGTTATTTTGCTGGGGTTTTTTGGTCTTTTAACCTAAGTCTGAGAAGCATCATGCTGTTTTGTTACTGTGTTTTGACAGGACTGAATTCCAGGTGAAATCAAACAGCTGCTTCCCACCACCCTCTTTGTCTCCCCTTACTGTATTTCTGTCTGTGTGATCTTTCATGAGCTGTGTGCCAGGACTCAACTTCCAGTTCATTTGCCTACACACTTGTATGCAGAGTTTGATTTCGAATGGACAGTAGATGACGTGGCTGGTCATCCTGGAGGGACAATCAAACACTGTGAAGTTCAGTTGTGTCCTGCATCTTTCCTTTGTACAAAAATACCTCTATGTGACAGACTTATTGTTAGTCAAGTCCTGGCAAGTGTTCTCCCAAGGCAAAAATGCTGCAGACATTTATGGAAACCTCCTTTTTCTCTCATGTCAAAGCTTCAAGAAATCAGGCTCAATACTGAAACAGGCAAATGAGCAAAGACAAAACCATACTCACACCATCCCCCTGCATCCCTCCAGGATCCCCACCTGGGCCATCCCTCCCCTTTGCATCCAACCCCAGGCCTGCTACAGATGCTGAGGTCTCTGAGTGGGAGACCTCACTTTCTCTAGGACACCTACTTCTTTACATCGTTACCCCTCACTCCATTTTCCTTTTAACGTCCTCATCTCATTTTCTCTCATTCCTGGTCTCCCATGGTAACTCCCACATAAATTCCTCACCCCTAGACCCATATTTTTGCTCCCTTTCCCTACTGACATACAGCAGCCCCAACAAGGAGCCCGTATTCTTTGCAGGCACTCAGAAATCACCAAATCATTTGCAGACACTTAAGTTACTTTAGGGTAGACATAGCTCTTAAATCCCTCAGATCCTACCTTTGCTTTCCCCTTCACCATGGGTTCCTGCAGCAGCCAGGCTGTACCCTGGTGGTCCGTGGTTACAGGGATTTTCCTCAACATGCCTCTGCAGAAGTGGGAGAAGTTACGAAAAGATTTCCAGCCCTTTTTGCTTCCTCCCAGATGACGGGCATCAACATGTAGGAATTAGCTTAAATACAGCCAAACGATCATGAGTAGTTATGCTTCTTCCTTCATTAATTCTAAAGTCTCATTTCCTCACGTGGCAAGCATTAAGACAGAGGGAAGATTCCAGTAAATGTCTAAATAATTTCAACTCATATTTGAATAAAAATCTTTCTCTCAGCAACATCACAGATGCTTTTATTTGGGGCCTTTTCAAGGATTGTGTCTGTTGGGAAGAAACAACAAATCTGTTGGATTGTCAACCCAATCTGTTGCCCTCTTCACTGTGAAGTAATACTTAGAGCTTAATCTCTTTGCTTTACATCCTTCTGTGCTCTGTTTTTTTCTGTCACCTATGCAACTTTCCAAAGTTCCCCAAAATTTACAATAAATCAAGTGCAAGAATTAAGGTTATAGGCCTGATAGAATTTGGACTTCCTGTTCACTGTAGTGGAAGTGAAACACAAAAAGAATTTTGATTTGTAGCATCAGAGAAGTTCTTGTCAACTTTCCCCAAAGCCTTTCTGTATGTTGATTTTAAAACAAAACTCACCATTAGTAGAAAATCTTCCTCCCACCTCCCTGCTGTAGGGAGACTGTCCTCCAGAGAAGGATGGAAATGGAGAAGCAGCCTGTCTCACACTCACAGACTTCCTACCAGCCACATTCTGTGCTCTTCCTAAACAGGCCAGCTCAGAAAGAGGATGCTGAGGAGAGATTCATCAAAGCTCCAGCACTCAGTGCTCCCCACAACACACGCTGTTGTAGGATCCATCAGCAGCTGTACAGGGCCTCTGCTACAGGCCCCTATCATATCTGTCTGATGTTGTGGGTGGAAATATAATCTCATAACTTTCCCAAAGGTCTCAAAAAGCTCTGTTACTACAGACTATGAGTCAATCACTGTAAATTCCATTCTAAAACAAATGACAAGTTACACTGACTTGTTTGCCTTAACTATAGAGAGGCCTGCCTATATATATTGTTGCTCAGGTTATATCTACTGAATGCTGATACACAACTGGTTCTGTTTTATAAATAGATCCATTTTTGTGCATTTCATCTCAGATGTAAATTATACCACTGACAATACTAACCTCTTGGAAAGTTTCCAAATGGGTCTGATTTTGGTATACTAAAATAACTGCTTATTACAGCAGAAAGAAGGTTAAGGAATGTTTTCAAAATGTAGAAAGATTTTCTGTAAAGATTTTCTGATGTTTTCTTAAGTTTGCTGTGTTTATTGTTTGTGTACTTTGTGTTTGGAATCAGATGCTGATTGGTGTCTCCTCCTTTCATTTCTCTGGGAAAACTGCCTTATATATGGTGGAACATCTTCTGTTTTTCATTATCATTCAAGTCAAAGACTATGAGCTACTGTAGCTATTTATACTTATGAGTAGGTAACCAAAATAATCACTGGATGATAACAGTTCTTCAAGTAAAAGAAACTTCACTTTATTGATTTTTTGGTTGTTGTTTTAGTAATAGAAAGACCTCATTTTTTCCAACAGTTTTTCAAGGAAACTTCAGTTCTTGCTGCTTGAATACGTAGGAAATACTTTTGCATCCAACAAGAATGACATTTTGTCTAACTAGGAAATAGATTATTTTCCAAATCCACAAAAATGTTAAACAAATAATTGCAAATCATGCTAGATCATTTTGATACCAAGAATGGTTAGCTGTTGATGTTAGACCCCATTGCTCAGGGCTGTATTCAGTCTGAACCTGGAAACCAAGCTCATGGAAGGGCACAAAGACAGAAACTTCTGAGGCCAGACTGGATACCCCAAATCCTGCAGGACTAGAGGCCACCTGAGGTCCCTTCTAACATGAATGATCCTATCCTGACATAGTATTGGGACAGAACTATGACTATTAAGATCTAGAAGCATTTCTGTTTGAAGGTTTGTAATTGCTTATTTCCACCAACAAAATACCCTCAGCTGGTGCCTGATCATTTACAAGCAGCTCTTGTTTGAGACGAAACTTTGCTAGGACTGAGTTAGACTTTGATGCTACCAAATGCTGAGAGCTTGAAGTATGATTCAGCAAGGACCTTAAAAATAAAAAAAAACCTTTAAAAATATCTCCAAAACCCACAGATGCATGATTCAAGTTCCTCAGAAGTTGCCTCGTCCCATTTTAAAAGATGGAAAAATAATTAAAATTTATCATAAATACCAAAAAGGAGCTAACAAAAAGCAAATAGCAGTAAACATAGGGCTTACTGTGCCAAAAGCAAGTTTTTGTCACATGCATATTAAAGTACTAAACTGAACCTATATTCTGCAATTAATTTCAAACATTTCTTCCAACTCAGTATCAGTTACAGGATTGGAATCTAGTCCAATTACTAAGAGCTATAGCATAAACAGTAATATAGTTGAAGTTAAATAAAAATATTATCTTTTGGACTATCTTGAAAAATTGATGGATAAGTCACTGTTACCACTTGCAAAAAGATCTGTCTGTAATTAAAACATATAATATTTCTCTGGCTCTGAAATACGAAATAAGGTTTGTAGCATAATTTTAAACTTGTATTTTATTTCTCAGTTCCAACACAAAATAAAAAAATTAAATTTAGCACCTAATATTTAGTCTTGATATGTTTGGAGACTTCTTGAACTATGATAATGTCTTAATGTGCCTTAAAATAATAAAAAGCATTTTAAAACAATATTAACTTTAATATTCATCTATGAAACAAGTCATTATAAATCTTGTCTTCGTATATCTACTCTTTTATAAGGAGATAAGCTTTGACTTACTCTGCAGCAAGATTGATTGACTTCACAGAGCTGTCACCTGGTTCATGATGTACTTACTCTTACAACTTCCATTCTTAGGTTAAGGTTATAAAAGGTTAAAAGCAAGATTTAAAATAGATAAAGTTTTTTTTGAGCTAAAAGTTTCTATCTTGATCAACATTACTGGTAACCTGGAGAACAGCAGTTATCATACCACACCAGAAGACATCATAATAAAGCTATAAGCTGTAACAATAAATGGGAAAAGATATAAATTAACAAAACTAATCATTTGACACTGTCATTTCATCTTATGCAGGGCCTGTGGTGGTGACCAAGTTACACTGTAGTAAAAATTTATCTATTCCACAAAAATAAGTGTTAATTGAGTAACATTTTAAAGCATGGTAGTACCCAGCTTTAATACAGCTCCTTTGTACCTTAGCCTAGAGATTATATAGATGAAAGTTTTCTTCAAACTATTCATTGCTGAAATCTAGGCAAAATAGTACTAGGTTACATTTTCCACTTTCCCTGCAAAAGGTAGCATTTAGAATCAAGAATTAAGAGCATGTTGGCAATACAGACTACTTAATGCAAGAACAAAACTTTCTGGTATGATCACATATTTATGTTGCATAAGATAATACAATCCATCTGTCGGGAAAATCCTTGCTGAATATTATATCTGTTTTAGGAATAAACATGAATAGAAATCAGGATTATTTCTTTAAAATCCAAAACTGAGTAACAGTGAGCCTTACAAAGAAATATGTCTAGGAACCTGAGGCAAATTATACATGTTAATGTTGGAGTCACTGAGAACAGTTAACACAATGTAACCAAATGTCAACTGGAATATTTTGCAGTAACTTACTGAAGAGGTCTGTGTCTAATGAATATATGAACGCTTGGTTTCTAAGTTTCCAACTTCAGATGGCGAAGATTAAGTGTTTAGGGTGTTACTGTAAATGTTTAAGTGAGATGAACATCACTGATTTTCTAATTTTACCACATGGTTTATTTCAGAAGAAAACAAGCACCAGTTAACATAGTTCTCCTGCAAGTCAGTAAACAGTCACACACGAAAATTCAATACAATTTGCTTCTTTGTTTATGTGCAGCATATTTAGTTTGGTTTCCAAAGTATTAGAAGAATAATAAGAACCTCCTGACAGAATACCACAACTAAATTTCTAAAAAGCCACTCAGTTAATCTTAGTGTTGAATCTGGCTGTTTCAAATTATTGTAATGTATAATAACAGTCTTATTGACAATATAGATGCACAGAGCCAAAAAAAGCTAGAAATAGTGGCCAAAATGATGAACTAAGCGCCAGCCCAAATGACAACAAACATATGGCCATTAACTGAAGAATGGAGGGGTTTAGGAATGCAGCTGTCTGTGGTCTCCTAAAGTTCCAGAGGACTGAAACGCTGTGAGGATTGGCAAAGGCTGGATGAGAAGTACTGCTGAAGATGGTAGGTCCTAAAATGGAGTCAACCAGCAGATCATGTTGGAATTCAGAGATTTCTGTGGTCAGAATATATTCATTCCATTGGCCTCATAATGTACATCAACAAATTAATATTGTATGGATGTCATTTCAAAGCCTACTGAAGACGAAGAGCCATTACTGAAGCCATTAGAGCACAGATGGTTCAAACTATATGCAGATATTCATACTTGCATTTCTGCATTATAGCAGGCTTTTTTTCTGTTGAACTGTAATGAATTGTCTCATAATCTATTCCATCTTCTTGCCATTAGCAGGCTTTGAATGTTCACAAATAGGAGCAAAGAACTCATTTTCCAGAGCTTTAATCACACAAAGAGGGAATGCCTAATTCTCTAAATGAAATGGTCTGTGATCACTGAAGCAGAGATTTAATATATCACGGCAAATTAGGTAGATTTTAATAAATTACTTATCTCTCTGAATACTTTACATATGCTTATGAAGAAACATAGCCTGTTTGCAAACAGTGGAAATCCACAGTCTATAAAATCCTTTGAAGAAAATGACAAATAAAAAAGTAAATTAAAAAATGAAATGTATTCTATCCTCGTTCTCAAGAGACAATCCTTTTGCAGCATTGATTCACAGCTCCATTAAAAATATCAATTAAATCCTTCACTGAGATTGGTTAAAAGCTGTAAAATTAACTTTCCACACTAGACACTAGTTATTCAAATACAACAATTCATTGTATATGTTTGATGTAAGTTCTAAAAGTGACAAAACCCAAATGAAAACACAGTTGCCCATCCCTAAAGCCCAAAGTAGGTGAAGCAAAATCTGATACTCTATGGCTTCTTTTCGTGCTTTGACAGATGTTGGCTGCAAGTAAATCATCTACTGTACAGAAAATGACTGCGCCTGCCCTCCCCCTACTTCAAATTAGGGTAACCATAAACAGCTGATTATAATGTTAGTAGAAGGGTAAAAGTTATTTAAAAAAAGGTTGCAGTAATTTAATAAGTCCTGCAACTAGCCTAATTTTTTATATTTAATTGATAGGAACTGCATGCATCAAAGAAAACACATACTGAGATTTAATGTGCATAAAATGGATATTAGCATTTTAAAGAGGCAGATTAACACATTAATCCAAGTAATTTTCATATATTGCTTTTAATAAAATCTTCACAGTATAAAATTCTTAATGAGGCTAATCACAGGCATTCCATTTAGCAGGGTGATTAGGGATAACATAAAAGTATTTTTAATCAGTTTTCTAAGGCTTATGGTTTTTTTATTAAAAATTAAAATTTTGACTTGCATTTTTATTACTGTTTTATGTAGGAAAAAAATCTTAAAAATGCAAATAAAGCACATCGTTCAATCATGTAGGTATTAATTATTTACAAGACGCTGTCCATTGTGGAGATATTCTTAGCCTTAGGGGGGAAATATAAAAACAAACAGACTGAAAAGTATACAAAACTTTACAACTACAAATCAAGCATCCTTTTCATATAAATTATACATTAAATATACTGTAAGAATTACAAAGATCTCATCTTTGATGCACTATCAAGCATGTATTTACACTGGGAGAAGGATCTTCTGTAGGCAAACTTCCTTTCATGCCTCGTAGTCATCTCTGCATTCCCCTCTCGACTGAGGGCAGCGCATGGAGAGCTTCCACTGCTCCTTTGAGCTTTCCAATTACTGCACCATCATCCTGTGAATCAAAAACTAGAAAGGAAACATTACAAAACAGCATTAGCAATTTCATTTAAGGATTCACTTTTGTTCTGCTAATCCTAGCATTTGGACAGATTAAAAGGCTCCTACTATATGGGAGAAAAAAAAAAAAAAAAAAAGAGGAGAGGTAAATAAATAATAAAGAAATCTTCTATTTCAGGTACTCAGCCTATTGCAAACTGAGCACTCTAAGAACTAGGATGTACACCAATGAAAGTATTAGTGCTGGAATTAACTCTGAAATAAAGAAAACTATTTGTATAATAATTGCCTATATAAATGAATATTTTTTTCATAATGTATAAATAAAGGTGTTCCAAACTCTAGTGAAAACATATATGCATATTTAGAAATAATTTTAAGTAAAAAATATACCAATTAATGCATTTTCTATACTGTGTGTATGACAGGTCCAAATCAGTCTGGACAATTATTAGTATTTAAATAGTAAGATATTCTTTCCAGTTTGTGCAATGCAAAATGATTTAAATTCCAAGCTTCTATGTGCCGTAAAATAGTGAAGTAAACTACCTACCTTCATGTCTATGTTTGTGGGTTTAAAGTAGTATTTAAAATTTGTATTTTACAGAAATTAGCTGACATGATTTAAAATTGCACTCTTTTACAATATCTTACTAAGCCCAGAGGGCCTGAATCTCTGCTGCTGTGATTAATACATGCTGCTAAGTCAAAAATGAGGCTCTTTCCCAGTCCTGCACAAAAAGCAATGAGGTTGCCTAACATGACTCCAGAATGAATTTGAATAAAAACAAATAATCTTGATGGCACATCTTTTCAAAGCAAATTATACAGCTGACAAATGGCAAGGTTATGTAGTTACTCTATAAACCAGGATAAGTACTCTGGGACATGCAATGATGCTTCATGTTGTCACTTCTAGGCTGCTGGGACAGCTCAGAAGAGAAGGGAAAACATGGGATAAACTTTCCATCACTTACTCTGTTGAAAGACCTATTATAGGACAGATTGGATGCTATTCTTAGAGATCCAAACCATTTTGTATATCCTTGAACAAATCACTCAGTGAACTGTCAACCTCAGAGCAGACATCAGAGGACCAGCAGGATAAGTGTAATTAATGGTATCAGAACATTAACTCTATTTTCTCAGTTTTCATATTGTCATATTATCTCTGAGACACATTGTTAGATGTCTTGGCTGTACAGTCTCTTTTTCATCCATCTTCTTGCTCAGTCATTCACTTAATTGCTTCGAATTTCATGGAGGCCACTTTCACACAACCAGCAATGAAAGGAACAAGATATGAAAAAGATACATGCTTGCAGTCCTCAAACAGAACGAGGGAAGTTTATGGTATGTGAGAATGACTACATCTTCATGTGGTAGTGTCCTGTAGATTTTTCTGTGTCTAGGTTTATTCTTTTTCCCTCAAACCAATATTCATCTCAGAGAATGTGTACATATTCCTCAGGAATTCTATTTATTGTGCCATTGCACATTCAGCTCTTAAGAACAGATCCTTTTCCAATAAATTTGTCCAAGAAAATACACTAACATGTTCTTCTGCCATGATCTGACATATATTAACATAAAATTCATTTCAATTCTCTCAAATTACTAAATTTTCAGAAAATATGCAATGTTATATGTTATGCATGCAATAGAAAAAAAAATAACTGTATGGCATCTGTAGGGAAGGGCAGAAGTGTGGACAGGAAAAAGAATGAAGGTATTTTCAGCTATTACTATCACTTTAATAGATATAATGCACATAAAGTAAAAATCAGTTCAAATGTCTTATGATTAGGGGAAGAAATGCTCCCCAATATTGAAGCAGCTATCATTACATAATAATGATTAGCTTTTGACAGAACAATAACTAGTAAAAAAAACAGTCATTCCTGTCATAATAGTTCTCTCAGATGATGATTAGGATTTTTAAGAGTTTTGTGGAAGGTGATTTCCAAGAGTAAAAAATTGTTTTTATATCACTAATCAGGCTTACCAAGAAGGAATTATGACAGTGGGAATTATGGCCTTAAAATACAGAACAAAAACAATCTTCCAAAGAGAGACTACAAAATACCTTTTTGGAGGAGATGTGATTTTGTACAACTACTTGGAGCAAAATTATTGGTGGAAAAAATCTTAAGTGCTTCAGCCACATTAAGAAGTGCATCAAATCTGTATATTATTTTTCCAGGGTATGGGGATTTGATTCTTAGCATTTTCTCTATCTCATTCCTGGAACTTTGATGAGTACTTTGAGCGCTTTAGCTGCTGCATGGATGCAAATCATGCATGATAATGGAAATGGTAAGAAAGCCTCTTTCTCTCCCTCAATACTCAGCTCCCCATCACTCAAGGTAGGGTAATTATCCCCTACAGTAGAAGTAGCAAAGTCCCACTGGCCTGGCATTTCAGTAGGGCTAACTGGAATTCCTGCTCTTCAAAGGGCACCTTGTGTGCACTGTGTCCAGTCTTGGAGCTGGTTCGTGTACCCACAGAGGGACTGCTTTATCACAAAGTTAATCTCAGCTTCTTCCCTGAGCTTCACCACAACAGGAAAGAGAATTGAGACGAAGAGAGAAGAGAAAAATGCAGCATTGGTAACCATGACCCTGCTACTACAGGCAACAGGAAACTAAGCAAGGAGAGTATTTTCCTTCGCTGTCTGTGAAAGGACTGAGTAACCTTTTCAAGTCTTCTTATAAGCATTATAAAAACACTCTCTGATGGCCCAGGAAAGGGAAGATTCCACAGCTACTACTCACCTCACCTTGCTTTGGTGAGTCCCAGTGAAGGGCTGGTCACAGTCTTTTTGAGAAGGGTGCTCACTCTAAACTGACCCCTGACCAACACTCCCAGTTATTTCACACTGTCTTGGATACAGTTTCATATGGAGGACATGAAAGCTGGACATACTCTGGGGGTTATACTGTAACTTTAAACAAGATCCAGACATCTGCAATATAGAATTATTGACATAAATTTTAATAAAAATATATATATTTATAGTCCTATTACAATGAAGTATGTCATACAAAATAGAGAATTACAGGAAGCAGACGTCTTTTAAGTTCTTAGGTTTTATAAACTAATTACTGGGGATGCTATTTGGTTTTGGTTTTTCAAACATATTTTAAGGAATGACAGCTACAGTTTCTGCAGACTTTTGCAAACAAATGTGGAAGTCTTTAGTTAATATTAAAGAATTTCTTCTTGACACAATGTCAAACAATCACTTTCACAGTAAATCTTGCAGAGAAAAGCAGAAATTTAACAAATCGTTTTTAAGCTATAAAAGTTTACAAGAAAGTGATCTCTAAAACTTACCACCAATGTCTTATTCAATGATATTTCTTTGCTTCTGGAATATCTGTTTCAAATGGACCAAAGCAAAATCAGTATCTTCCCATTCAAGATCCTGTTCATCTTCTAAGGCATCACTGAGCACTGTAAATTTTAGGATAAACACACACACAAAAAATTACATTCAAAAAGAGTCAAAAATTAACTTACAAAACAGAAAAAAGGCAAAACTGCATTCTATTTTTTATTCTTCCACTGAATAAACATAAACAAGAACTCTTTATCAATTAAATTCAACATTTTCCATGACAAGAATAGTCTAAGACCCTCTCTTTTAAATCTTCCCCTCTTCTTTAGTATTATTTAGCTGTACTAGAGAGGTTGCAACCATAGATCCACAGGATTACAGGAATGTTTCATTTTTGTTCCCCCTCCTACCAACCCATGGTACAATTCTTGTTCATATGGCTATACAAACAACTATACAAAATACATGCTTTTCTTCTGTGAACTTAAATTACACCCATTGCCTCCAAGTATGGCTTTCCTTTCAAACACATAATTCCAGTATTGTGTTGGAGCTGGCTTGAGTTAGTGGCTTGTGTTGGGGCCAAAATCACCCAGACTGACAAAATGACAGGAATTTAGAGCTAACATTTGGTATGTCTTGGCAACATTGTTCAAACTGTGAATGCTTGTGAGCTTTACAACCTAAAAATGTTAGAATAAGCATAATTTCAAATGGGTAACATCAAGTTACTTTATATCCAAGTCTACAGGAAAGGATATCTTAGACAAAATATGAATACAGGAATAAAGGTATGGATACCATTACTGTCCCTTATTTCTGTCTGGGATCCCAGGTTTTCTCTCTAGCTGATTTCCACACTTCTTTTCTGTTAACACCAGGTATCAGTATGCATTTCCTTGCAGGAATCCCAAACCTACTGAATAGGGAGAAATTTTACCGTCCTGTTAAAAAGCACCATGTGAGAAGATATTTGCTAGGCATTGCAGGAAAGAACAGAGAACTAAATGAGACTTGTTCATCAAAAGAAAAGTGAAAAAAAAAAAAGTGCTTTAAGCTTAAAATGTGTTTTACAATGAAAGCCTGAACGATTATTTATTTTTGTTTTTGAACACTTGTAGGCATTAACACCAGCAGGTAATTGAGAGAGACTGGACAGAAGCTCTAATGCAGGCAAATTTGATTCTGTTTTTTTTATCCCAGAGACCAGAATTTTTAAGCAGCAAGTAGAAAACTTTGTGCATGAATTCAGTACATTAATGTGAAGCTCACACTGTACGCATGCTCTATCCTATAACATAGATTCTGTTACTTGGGAGAACAATGACTTCATATAGTCTGTTCCTTTGAATAACAATCACTTCCTACCAAGAAATGATGCACCTGTCAGGATCAGCCTGGAAACCTCTTGCATAAAGCTGTTCACTCTTGTTATCACAGCAGGGTGACTGTTAGAGGAATGGATTCCTCCATTCTTCACATATGTCTCTCCTGACACTTGTCAGAGGAGCACATACTCTACCTCCAGGTCTCAACACTTCAAGTACAGTCTGGCATAGGAATCAGGGAAGTTTCACTGCATGACTGAAATTTCTACACTCTTAAAATGCTGAAAAACAACACTGGAAGAATAAAAAATAACTATGACACAGTTACAAAACGTTAAATGGACTGCCACAAATTTGTCCTCTTAACTGATTTAGAGACTTGAACATGTAAATAAATAATGATGGAGTTCAGATGCTGCAATGATAACTCTGTATCTCGTTTTTATTCCAAAGTTTTACAAATATTAGCAAGTATATCTTCCTCAATTTAATAAGGAATTTGAATCCCTATTATAGAGAAAAAGAAACAAAACAAAAAGGCTACCCATGTCACACAATACAGGTACAAGAAAAGCAAATATTCTGACAAAATCTCCATATCAATGACAGAGGCAATGACTGTCTGAAAACAGAAAGAAAATATGCTTGTTGAGAGAACTGTCTTTGCCATTTGCAACAATTATTAACCTAAAATGGATTTCAAATAGTCTTCCTAGTCCCCTACTACCTCAAGCTCATGTATTTTAAATTTTATATCATTCTATTTAAAAGTATATTTTCCTTGATTTTCTGGATACTGATTATTTCTGCATTTTCTGCAACTAAAGCCATTTATTCAAATGTGGAACATTTCTAATAAACACTTATAATGATGCCATATCAATAAATGAAATTGAAAGAAGGGAAAAATCAACTTTATTTTGAAATCTTATTTTCATGAATAGTGAATTCCACTCCAAACAAATTTTAGACTGCACATTAAAAATTATTAACTTTAAGAGTTGTCAAGCCCTGGAACATGCTGCTCAGGGAACTGATGGAGTCTCCATCCTTGGAGATATTTAAAAGTGCAGTGCTGGGTTATCAGCTGGACTCGATGACTTGAAAGCTCTTTTCCAATCTAAACGATTCTAGGATTCTAAAAAATATGGATTTTCCATATAAATTCCAGGCCAATTAACATTTATTTATTTGTAAACATAAACTAAAAGAGTATAAAGCTGTGAAATGCACTATTTTCGGGGTCAAATTGGTTCCATTTCAGCTACAGAATTAGCCTATAGCTGCAACTTCGGCTTAGTAATAATTTAATGTATTATAATAGTGTATCTTTTTCAAGAGCTATTCATTTAAGTGATTCTTCTTTTAGAAGACAAAAATAGCATGTCATTATCTATTTATTTATGTTTTAATATGGATCCAATCATTATGAGTATCATTTCTAGCAACATTCATTGTGACAGGAAAAAAATAAATTAATACACCACTTAATACAAATAATACACTGCTTTTGCTGCTAAAATTTGGCCTAGCACAAACACCAATAAAGTGTCAGGCTAAACCATCTGCAGGCAATTTTCAATGATATTTATATCCTTGATAATTTGGTTTCCTGAGCTTTAAAGCATTAGTTTAGTTCAGTTCCTGTTTCAGCTGAAAAAGCTCTGATTCTAGTTTGTAAGGCCTGTGATAGAAAACACGTGTTGAAGATTTAACTAGGCCAGGTTTAAAATGCAAAGAGTTGGAAACTTTCAGTGTATGGGCACAATCTTTCCATAAATTTTGTTTCTTGGTGGTCCTCTTGCTAGGATCAAGTGGGGAACTGGACTGATGAACTTTCTGTCTCCCTGTTTAGTCAATGCAGAATTGAAATTTCCACACAGGCCATGCCAGAGCCATCAAGGACTGCAGAAAACAATCCACCTACAAACAGAGGACAGCACCATGGGAGCAACATGCAGAAGATGAATGCTTCTGTTCAGAGAAAAAGCTCACTGCTGTAATCTCACCTTACTTTCCCCTCAGATTTGTAAAATAAGTATTATAAATATCTAAGTATTTCTAAGAGAAATTGCAGCATGCAGACTAGCTATTTTCCTTTGCTGAATTATCCCTCAGAGAAAAAAACCCAAAAAAATAAGGAGTATATATCCTCAGTATTGTCAAATTTTAGTAGAACATTAACTGCTTTCCTATTCTATATGGTAGAATAAGTCTTGCTTATTAAGTGAAGTATTTTTCTTTTCTTTTCTTTAAAATCTCCAAACCTAAGAATTACTTTGGTATGATATTTCCATCCCAACAAGTAATCATTTCATGGTGTTGCCTGCTCCATTCCAGTAAAACCTGCTTTCTAGCCAAGACATGAAACTCAGATCTAGAAATGAAATGAAGAGAGATCACTCCTTCTTACCGTGGAGTGAATCGGTGATCTGTGAATAAATACATGCTTAAAAGATTTACAAGTAGCTCCAACACTCCAAATACAATCCACAAACAAAACAAATATTTAATTTAGTAATTATTTCATTCCAATGAAGACTGACCTTCAAGAGAAAATGGAATCAAAAGATGTCATTCATTCTGTATAAGTTATGTACATAATATCTCAATTTAAAAAATTTCAATAAGAAAAATTTTTTATTATTATGAAATTGGACAAGACTAATTTATATTCTTTCTCATATGTATTCGCATAATAGCTGCCTGTTAGAGCGATCTATTTATCTATCTATCTATCTATCTATCTATCTATCTCTGGAAATTCTAGGGCCAAGGAACACTTTCTGCATCTCTCAGGCTCTTTGTACTACTCTGAATTCAGAAAGCAACAAATGCACTGCACTACACTGCATAGATATGTGCTTTCAGATTCATCAGTGATAGAATACTGCCAATAGATTCTCTCTTTTGCAGAACAAATTTGTTAAAAACAAAACAAACAAACAAACAAACTCCCAAACCAAACCCCAAACCACAGCACTAAACCAACATTAGGTTAAGCTGCAATATCCCATGCCTCATGAACCTTCACAGGGAAGAAATAAGATCAGTTGTCCCATCAGAATGCAGTTATCATTCCTAGCTGAAACAAGATTTTTTTCTAATTAGCTAGTTAGGTATTAACTCCCCAGTCTAACCTCCTCATAAGAGACAAACAACAAGGTGAACCACAAGCATTATTTACTAAGACCTATAATAGAGTTTTCCAGCACTAATACATACCTGTCAGTGAGTGGATATGGCTTTAGAACAGACTTGAGATACTCTCTTTCTGCATGATTATCTTCCTTATCCACATTTATCACTGCAAAGCAAATCAGAATTACTATTAGTATCAAATGTTTTTTCACTTTTTAGAAGAGCATGAGGAAAAGAACAAAGAAAAACAAACATTTCTTTCTTTCTTTTTTTTCTAAGGAAAAGCAACAATGTTGGAATCAAATTTGAAAGGTCATGTGATCTAATGGTGTGTCACTGGCAGGTTTATGTGCACGCTGTCAAAAAAGATACAAGCAGCATCTAAGCATGCCACATAGCTGTCACTTTCTGTTAATGGCAATAGCACTCATGATTTTAAAAGCCAGTGGTCTTTATTGCTTTGTATTTGAAGTGATTTACTGCATTTTCTTCCACTGAGGAAGCCAGTGATAATGATAATGTATGGCAGAGTGCTTGTCCTTTTTGACAGCCTCAGTAATTTAATCCTCCTTTCCTGCCACAATATTTCAATAAGAGAAACCTCTAGACCAATGGACTGGAGAAAATCCACAGCCTGGGGAGTGTGAGTGAGTACTCTGAAAGCTTTTCATTGTTTTAATTTAAAATACAAACACAAGGATCAGCTTTTAATTTTTGTTCTATTAATATGACCTACAGTGAAAGTTAGCCTTGGTTTGGAAGACATACTACAAGAATGAGAAGCAGGACTTTAAGAAATTCTTTAAGAAGTTTTCAGGCATCTTATATTGGGGAAAGTAGCTTGCTTGCAAATGCTATCTGTCTGCAAATATCAGCAAACTACTGTGAAAGATTATAAAACTTGAAAAAGTGTTAAAGGAATTAAAAAAAAAAAGAAAAAGAAAGAAATGAAACTTGAAAAGGTTTTGCTAGGAGAGAACTAGAATGAATACAGCCCCTTAAGAATCAAACATAGCTCTTCAGAAGAGTTTTCATTTGGTTTTGAGGGGAGAAGGTGGAGCTAGAAATTTGTCTGTCATTAAAGTCCAACAATTTTAATATTCACTCCCTTCTAGTTACTCTGCCACTGTACTCACAACAATTCTTTTTCAATCTCCACATCACAGTAAGGTTTCCTTTTCCTATGTGCAGACAGAAATTTTAACATATCTCACACTGTCTTCTGCCCAAAATAAACTTATTTGTACAAACAGAATGTATCAACTCTACTAAGGAGTTGAGAGTATTGGAATACAGAAGTATGAGGAGCTATGAAGGCCTAACTTCCTTGCAGAGGGATTTATTGAAGGACATATCTTTATTAGTCCTAGGAAGCACATTTTCCAGAGCAATTGATTTTTCAGTTTTCTCCAAAGCTGTTCCCCATGGCCAGCAGAACTGCTGTTAGGAATGGTTACTATCACAAAGCAGCCAGGGCAGTTACTTAGTTGTTGAGTCACTCAATCAAAGGAATCTGCAATTTGCCACCCTTTTCTCTACTATTAGAAAGCAAAGCACTGGCATTCTGTCTTTGAATTCTTAGTTTCCACTCACAATTTCTTACTTTCTTAGGTTAAAAGGAGCTGTTATTGTCATCTGCTGTTCTTTTGGACATATGGATGACTTTCCACATGTGCTACTCTCATGGCCAAGTGCTCCTGAGGCCACCACAGGAAGTGATGGGGAGGCAGCAGGGAGACAGATGGACAGCCAAAGAACTTCAAAGGAAATGCCACATCAACAGATTCTTCCCTTTCCCATAAGCATCCCAAATGGAATTTCCTACGTTTACTAATAATGTATCTAAAACAATTTTAAATGCAAATTATTAACAAATCTAAAGAGTTCAAATTCATTTCACTCAATGGAAAAATTCAGACTAGTAAGTAAAACATTCGGCACAAGAACTCCATTCAAGTCTGGGGAAAATGATTAACCAGAGTGAAAATATATTTTTAGATCCTGATGAATAACATGCTTTCATAGCACCCCTTAGTACTGCCTGAACTCA
Source organism: Vireo altiloquus (assembly GCA_013396875.1). Lineage (NCBI taxonomy): Eukaryota > Metazoa > Chordata > Aves > Passeriformes > Vireonidae > Vireo > Vireo altiloquus. The sequence goes on along the minus strand of VZRF01002608.1, from coordinate 1,005,514 downwards.
GAAGCATTAACATTGCTGCAAGGCATGGAACATCTCATATTTCTATCCAATTAATTGCAAAAATAATTTAAAATTAACTTGTGACTGTTTGTGTCTAAGATAATAATTTTAAAGTTGGTCCTAAAGAAGTACTAAAAGCTGAAGATTACAATGACCCTGGAATCTTGTTAGAAATCTTTGCAATTCAAAACACTGCTGCTCTGTTACAGCCTATTTGTTCATAGTTCACATTCTCACAAAACTCAACAATTAAATGCTGAAGCAGATTTTCATCATAATGAAAAAAATAATGCTCCACAGTCTTGAGTGTTAGCGAAGAAAAGCAATAAACACACAGAATTGTAACAATGTTTCCTGATGCAAACCCTTAACATTTGAGGAATCCATCTTTTAGAATAGGGAACTTCCAAAGTTTATTTTTAATAAAAAAGTACATCCCATCATCTTTCCCACACCTCCTGTTCTTTTAGTCTACTTCCACTTTTACTTCAAGTTGTTCACATAGTCACATGTTCACCTAAGAGAAAATTTTTTGAGAGAAGAAAGCTTCCCAATTAAATTGAATATAAAACCTTTGCAAGATTTCATCAATCTTTCTTCTATTTCTGCTGTCTGTTTTCTATAACCACTGTATGATTTGGCAAGTTCCACTGTTCTTTGAATTTATGGTACTGTAGTGTTTGGATATTCTTGGATATTCTAATAACTCTTTTCAGTAGTAACAAACACAACAGCTCCTCTCAGTCACTATGATCATCAGGAGGAACAACACTTTATGTCATGGGCAATTGAGAGGTTTGCAGCACAATCCTGCACTGTATAAACTTCCCCAGGTAAGTTTCTATTCCCAGACTCTGGAAGAAAGAAAATTATCTTCTAACCATTCTCAGTGAAAAAGTCATAGCTGAAAAAAACCCAATTAATGCCAAGTTATATGCTTGAGCCACCTGTGAAAATGGAAATTCATGGTGTCTTGTATGTCCAGATCACTGGGACTCTACTACACTGTTTTTCAACAAGGTTCTGTTAATCTTCTCTATCTCACATGCCAAACAATGACAGTGAAGGATGTGCAAAAGGTATGGGAAAAACTTCAAATGATTTTTAAGCAATGAATCTCATGAAGCCTTCTGTAGCAGTTAAGAAGTTTTTAAAACAATCTGTTCCAGTTACAGATAATATAAAATGCTTTATCTATTATAAGAATTAGTGATTTTTTTAGATTACTTATGGACTTACCCTGATTTTCTCCATGCAAAAGTCTAAAAGACTATTAGTTTCCTTCTAAGCTCAAAGTAAATTTCTTCCTACCCATGCAAATCTCGTTTTTATTAAAGAAAATATTCAATTAACCTCAAATATTCAGCAAACTCAAATCTAATTAGACATGAATAAGAGATGCAGTAAAGCTATAGTAAACACACATGCAGATTTCATTACTATTATCTTACTGGCTTCTCAACTAGCATTATCAAAGAGCAGACTCATTAGGTTTTTCCCCCTATATGCAAAGCTAATCTTGAGTAGAAATTAGACACTCAATTATCTAAGCAAACCTCTGCAAATAACAACCACATTAGTATTATACTGCAGAGTACAGTCCTAAAGCAATTAAGACCGAAACTCACCTTTTTATATTGATTTGTTGGGATATTTTGAAGTTCAAAGAGTTTTATAATCGATAAAAAATCAAAATCGATGAAAAATCAAAATTGCACAGCCAGGTTATGATTAACAGAAATAATACAATACAGTACTACTTGATTGGAAAGCCTTATGCAATACAGTCTCTCCAAATCAGGATACTAGTTTCAAAAATCATGGCTTGAAATGTATTGAAGTTTCATAATTATCTTAGAAGTCTGAAATTTTATCCTGTATTCATCATAACTTTCCTGCATTTTCAAGTAAACTTTGCAGAGCAAATACCTAAAATGCTGAAACCATACCTAGTATACCCAGGAGTCAGAACATTGTGTAAGACTTTTATATCTTCTGAATGCTTGTTATATTCAAAGCAATGAGAACTTAAAAAGCAAGAGAAATTAAAAGCCTTAAGAAGCTTTTATTGGCTTATGGTATTATTTCAACATGGTTTTGAAAACATATTTCATTTATGTCTTCCTATCTACAACATTTGGAGAAGTGTCTATAGAAGCTAACAAAATGAATACTGTCCAGGTCATAAAAAGAATTCCTATTTTTGTAACGTCTTATTTAGCATATGATGCCAGAAACCCCATTTGAATGGAAGGAAGGCTCAGTGAATGTAGGACTTTGCAGCATCACTAGTTTTTTGTGGGTTTCTTTTTCTTTCCTAAGGCCTTACAAACATCAATGTCCTTCTTGGAGTCACAAAAGTTAACAACTGCATTGTGTATTGACATCAACTACTTTCAAATGTTCATTTTCAAATGTAAATTTGTTAGAGTCTAGCATATGCCACATGCAGGATTAAGTATTATGAAGTAAATGGCAATGTATTAGTATTAAATACTGCTAAGTAATTTCCCATTTAAAAAATTTCTTATTAAAGGTACACTGAGTAGTCAAGAGTGATGACCAAGTCAAATTACATATTTGCTCTAACTGTATTTTATTTGTACCTGGTTGGATAGAATATTTTTCTTTTGCTGTATCATGTATCCATAGAAAAATTAGTTCATCATGCTCTATCAAGAAAAAATTAGCTATGTAAAGCCTCATTTTAAAAAGCATGCACTACCAGCATATTTAAATATATTGCAGTTTCAATTTCCTAAACAAGCCACCTTCTGTTTTTCATTTTATACTTACTAATTGCATCCTCATATCAGTTCTTAAAAATCATCATTAGTACTTCCCAAAATACTTGGAAAAAAGACAAATAAAACCAGTACACAGATAAATGCTAATATAATATATGGGAAGTAGGCTTTATTGAAGGCATTTTCCTAAAACAGAATTTAAGGGAAAGAACACATCTGCACAGGGATAGGTCACACTCACCAGTGCTATGGTTCCAGTCACTCCCCTGACCACCTGTTGGCTTTGGAAGTGACAGTGGAGCATCCTCTGAGGGAAATTGTTTTGTCTGCATTCTACACACAGCTGCTGTGTTGCTCCATCTGATGTAATTCGTGACTTAGTAAAACCAAGTGATGTAATTTTAATTCAGATTTTTCAATTTCCTGTTTAAAAACAAAACACAAAGCAAAATAATTATTTGGTGTTTCTTGAAGTGTTAATGCAAAGCAAACATACCTATGAATCATTGGGTAGTTTGTCCAATTAACATGGATTGATTGATTTTGATAGACACAATAAGAAGCTAAACCTCATGGTTTGCAGATAAGAATATTGTTGCAACAGATACTGATTAACATTTGACATTTAAAATATTTTTGCAATAAGTCATAGCCTACTGGAGATTAGTTTATCTTTATGTACTAATGTGATCTGAACCACTAATTTCAGTCGCCATTAATTCTAGCTACACAGCAAAGTGAGGCCATAAGTGCTTGAAAAAGTTTCAGTAATATTAGGTATCAAAGTTTTCCAAATGGAAGAGAATTGTTAGTGTCTACTGCAGACTATACCACATTTAACAAAAATCCACCAAATCAGAAAGCAGTTAGGCATGTAAATTCATATACTGAACTTGACTAGTTAAATCAAACATACCTTTAAAACTTAAAATTAACAACATCATAAAAGTAAACACAATTGTTCTTCATCACACCTTTTCTTACTCTAAGTGAAATTACATTCTTCTCTTCCTTTGTAAAATTGTCTCACATTATTCAGCAAGGTCTACAGTATTGTATATAGATACATTGTAATAAGGTTTATGTATTTAAGTGTGAATGTCAGACTCAACAGAAAGTCACAAGTATTTCCCGAGGTAAGTGTAATTTGAAGAAAGAAAAGCCACTCTGGTTTCCAAAGTGGAGTATGTAGGTGAGCATTCAAAGACAACATTCTTCAAAGAGCAAACACAACACACTGGAATACAGAAATGTCAAAAAAATTCTTGTTACTTCTTTCATTCCTTTCAAGTTCATATCTTTATTAAAAATATTTCCCCTATGTGGAAATATTTTGACAATTTTTGATTTTAAACTTAAATCACCTGAAGAATTAATCATATTCAGAAGATTAGCTTTCTAGATTCAGTGTTCGAACTGCAAGTCAATATTCTAATTTATTATGGAGATAGCTTACATTTCCCCAAGCAAATTATATGATTAATCAAACTGAAAAGCAGGTGTATCCTATTGTAAAAATATCCATCATATAGAACAATTTCCATTGCTGTCAAGTCCTTTCAATATTTGATGAAGTAATTTTACCCCCTCTTTTCAAAAGACATTTCCTTTTATTATGTATCCTAAGACACTTTAACTAAAAACCCAAATCTGAATATTTCAATAAGGTTGTTTTATTATTCAGTAGATTCATGGAAATTTTACTAGGATGACAGAAAAAATTCCACACCATTCTGTCTCCACTAATACAGGTACATGGCTTCAGCTGGCAATATTACTGGGATTAGCATAGAATGATGAAATATTTAAAGGAATTTTTTTTTCTAAAATCTAATAAATCAAATGACTGCCAAATGTCATTAAAGTGATGGTCTCTGACTTGAATATGCTTTTCATATTCAAATTTGAAAAGAAAGAGATGAAAGCCTGGAAAGGTTACTCAGTTTCAACTAATAACCTCAAGCACTCTACATTCACATGCATAAAAAATGAAATTGGCTCTATTGTCTAATTTTACTTCAGAAACAACTCTTTTCTTCTTGCACTGAACAGATGTATTAGCATCTGTATTTAAAGGGATATGCTGAGTGGTTTTGTTCGCCCCAAAGTATTTAGCAGCTATGTCAGAGTAGTTTGTACACAGACAGTAGCTTATGAATCAAGTCCAAATACAATATCCTGCATTATGAAGTATTCCTTTCACATATCTTAAAATTTGTTTGACATATTTAACACTTGTAATTGCATTCAGTAGGCAAAGAATATTACCCCACTTTTTCAAGGCCAGTGGGGTAAATTCAGGTATTCTGCTTTCTAACTTAAACTGAAGCAAATATCTGAGTCATACTATTAGAAAATTATGAGAAAAAAATAACAAATTATCTTGGACCTTAACAGTCAAGACTATTTTGAGTCCCAGTTTTATTGATACTAAATGTGAATACAGCATATACAAAGGAGAACACAAGCTGATTAAAAAAGATATTTACAAATAAAAAAAATAGGACTATTTAAGAACAGCATTAGCTATCATGTTATATTTCATCCCTAATACAAAACCACTCACATTATGTAGCCATGCTGAAAATATATGTAGCATTCAATATATGATAAGAATTAATTTTTAAACAACTGTTTCTATTTCTATGATGCAGAGTGAAGCATGTTATTTAAATCTGTTCCTAAGCTGTTTTTTTTAAGCTATGGTCTCATTTATTAGATGTTGTTCAAGTGAACAATGGATAGTTTGTCAATTACTGCCCACAAACAATTCTATTTAATGGCAATAAAATTAGTCTTTACATTTAAGCATTTAAAATAAAATAAAATACAGAATTTCACCTAACACAGAGAATTGGCAGATATTAAAATAAAGAATATTAAACGCTTTCAAAAATGTCTCAAAGAAACTGGTTTGGTGCCTTCATTTCGAGTGAAGAAAACAAAACATAGGTAAGATACTCAGTCTATGTCAAAAAGCTTTCTCTACCATTGAATACTGACTCTTTATAATTAATGCTACCCAGAGATTTGGAAGAATCACGGAACTCCTTCAAAAAGCTTTAGGATTAGGGTAAGTATTAAATGCAGCAGACATTACATCCGAATTTGAAATCTTAACTTTTCTCATCTTTCTGATTTCTGAGATTAAAAAACCCTTGGTTTAATCCTGTCATTAGTCTTGACTGCCATCTTGAAGCAGCTGTATATTCCATATTTTGGTTTGTTTTTTGGTCACAATAAAAGGCTAACACTTTGATGTGAAAAATAAAATTCCAACTGTCTCAAGTGGTCAACAACAGTATCCCACAGAAATAAGTGCTTTAAAAAATAAGTTTGTGCTTTCTGCACAGAAACAGTTGAATTGAAAATACCCTGCTTATAGGACCAACATTCCTATTTTTTACATCCACAGTTTTAACTAATATATTGCTTTGAAAAACTCAAAATAAAGGGGACTTCTAAACTGTAAGATCAGCTTGAATCCTCTGTCTACCAAGATGCTCAAATATATGCATCCTTTACTCCTTAGCATTTTTTACATTTATTTTGAGAGTCCACTTATTCACTTCTGTTTCAAGAAAAGAGCACATAAGATAAACTATAAGCTACTCTCCAATAACCACAGGTAATCATCCATTTGCTATCAATATTTCAATCACTATGAATATTGATTAACAAATATATTACTGAATGAGAAATAATCCTCTTCCTCTACTAAGGGCTGAATTCCTGTGATCATCTTATTAACAACGTCAGAGCAGAGGCACGGAGAATGCTATTACAAGAACGTCAATGTAATTCAAGCGTACAGACAGACAAACATTACTCATTAAGTAATTATGATTAATAGGGCAACAAAGAATCACATTCACATAAAGATACATATTGCAAAAAAAATATTCTAGTCCTGTATGCAGTGACTTGTCATGTGAGGAATAACATCTTCTATTTTTACCTTTCCCCCCCACTGGTGTAGACGTGAGAAGAAGAAAGAGGCACACAGAAATGCTCCCTGTTCCTTCTCCACACAGATGGGACTTGTTGAAGTGCATATACCTTAGACTCTCCCTAAGACTTGGGGCAAAGAGATCTCTCCTTGTTCAACAGCTCTTTTGGAGGTGAATCCCTGCTGAAGGAGGAAAAAGCAAATATAATCTTCCCCCAGCATCATTGTTTTGCCATGTGCAGGAGAAGAATGAAATGGCCCAAGATTAGCACCGTAACGAGGTTCAATGCAATCCCTTCAGCTCTGATTAGAATTAAGAACACACTGAACAAAAAAATCTATTTGTCACAATGAAGACAACTCTGGTTGCTGCCATTCACTTTTCAGACCAGAATAAATTAATTTTTAATATCTTCAAAGGTATGAATTAATTGCTACAGCCTGAGCCAATTCAATGATTAGGTACTGGCTCTCTGTGCCAATCTGTAAGGTACCAGCAATGTACCCTTTTTCTTTCCAAAATGACAACTTTGAATCCAGTATAAAGCACCAAACACTTTGGAAAATACAAAGCTCTTAAGGGAAGTGTAGCTTTCCCACCACAACCATGACAACTATACATCTGAACATGAAGTCATATCTGCACTTTGCTCATAATAGAACTTCTGATCGCTTGAATAGTGTTTGCTTTCTCTTCAGCTTGCCTCACACCTTTTCTGAAAAAAAAATTGTTCAGTGTTTCTCCTCAAGTGGAATTGGTTTTAAAGATTTGGTTTTGCACCTTGCCTGTGGCACTGCCTAACCTAACAGATTTTAAAGATACACTGTTTCTAGAGATGAATAATTACAGAAATATAGATATATCTGGACCTGATTGGTGAGACACAAACTTCCATAATCCTGAATTTTATTTTCTCCCCAAGAAGCTGGGAAAGCTACATAAGCAATACTGTTACTGTCCTGAACTAAGGTACACCTACTCCTGCAGACTGTCTCAAAGAGAAAACTTCACTTTTGTAATGTTTAATCACTCACCTTTGATTGATCCACCAGAAAACATAAAAACCAAATACCAACTCTAGCAAATCTCAAAGCCAGTTAGCTACACAGGTACCAACTAGTCACACAAGTAATTCAAAGGTTGTGTAAACTTATAACTACCTTTCATTTCAAAAGAAAGCATGATCCTTAAGTTAAAAAATCTAGAGAGGAAGAACATTCCTTGAGGAAAAAAGGTATCTGTACATTTTTGGTACATTAATACACACCAACATTTAAGTTACACAACTAAGAAGAAATAAGTAGCAGTATTATGTAAGAATCTAGTCCAAGACAAATATAATGGGATTTGTGCCCTTCTCTATACAGCTGTGCATGTATTTTTCTACATGTGGATCACAGACTTCTGTCTTGATTTAAAAAATAAATTAAATTTCAAAAATCTGTATTTGAAAGTTAATCCATTTAGGAAAAAAATACCTCTTAGAATGGGAAGAAAGCAGAAATATCAGTACAGCATCTTCATTTGTTAGGAGTGCTTCTGTAGTGAAAAACTGCATCAAATTGCACATTTTTAACGTAGTTGGGTTTTTTATTTAGAGTTTTAATACTTAATATTTGCTATTGTGTCCTCTCCTTGTCATTATAGTATTGTGTGAGAACAATACAAACCTTCAAAAACAAATAGAACTTGATTCTTATAATATGCATATTGAGAAAAAATGATGCTTGGTGATACTTATCACAACCAATCACACTAAAACTCAGTTTCAAATCTCATCCTTTGTTTTTGAAACCTCCAGTTAGAAAAATACATTCTACTTCTAAAGTCACCATAACTTACTTCCATGTCCATAAGCTCTGATAAATAGTCTCTCCAGTAAGCCACTGAGGAGCATTTGTATTCATAACCTCAAAAAAAATTACCAGCTAGGTTGAATGACTCCTGCTGATGCTTTTCCTGTGGGCTTACACATTCAGGCTTAAATCTGGCCTTCTACCTAATTTCATATTCTGACTAATTAGTTTTATTTGTTACCTAAAAAATAATGGGTATCGACTTAAGATTCTGTAGTTTTCAATAATTTTAAAAGGTGGTGTTGGGCGTTTTTTGGTATTATCTCTCCCTCTTCTTTCATTTCTTCTGTCATGAAGAATGTACATGCTTTCAATTACAACTTCAAAGTATACTGGACAAGGGGTGGATAGAAGTCCATCATTTCAGCATAGTGTCTACTCAAACTTCTGTCATCTCACACTTTATCAGTGGCAAAACAGAGCTTAGGTATTTCCTGGATTCTTTAAACTTTCTTTTACTTCAGTTTCTAGATTACAGTGACCCCCACAGCAACCAACCACCTTAAAGATGGAGGAAGGCAAATGATTCTTTTTAATCTTAGACCTATCAGTAGTCTTTGAAAGTACTGACTACAAAGTTTAATAAGTTAATTTTATCTTACTTGGATAAGATGGTTCGGTCTCACAGATTTTATTTCTTGCATTATTAAATATGCTGGCGCAGCACTTTTACTTCCCTAGTTTCTTACAGAAGAAAAGCACAAAGCAACAGAGGTTAGTTCTAGACAGGAGTAGGAGAATATAAAGGATTAGTATTTCTGGCACAGTAGAATTAAGCTAACTCAGTAACACAGGGTAATACTAAAACCCTACAATTTAATTCTCTAAATTCAGGTTAGATATTCACAAAACAAGCCAGGCTGAGGAAAAATATTGAACACTCAAAAATCTTTCTGAAATATACCAAAGACATTCAAGTCCTGCAAAAATAAGTGTAAAGAGAAATCGTATCACCCAAAATTTAAAACTGCAATACAATATCCAAATAATTTCCTTTTTTCAATGAATAAATCTAGCACATGGACAGAAATACACCATTCAAGTAATTGTACAAAAAACCTCCATAATAAAATGAATAGTATCTATTGCTTTGCTATACATAAGCTTGAAGCTTTACAACTTCCCAGCACAAATATATGTATTTCACCAGAACCAAGAGCAAATCTTATTGCTTTGTTGCTGTTTAAGAAAGATTTTCATGTCAAAATTAGTTAAAACTTGAGATCTTAACTTACAGGTACAAGTAATGACTGCTATCAGTAAATTGCTATTAGAGCAGGAGAATGCACTTATTGTATCTGCAAGAAAACAAGAGAGATCTACAGAAAAAACGAGAGCACTACCAAACAAATTAGGTTTGCCAGTAATTGTTTTATGCCACATTTTAAGACAACTTGGACGTTGATGGCAGTAAATTTTATTGTGAAAATTGAATGCTATATAATTTTCTGTAAGGATATGTTGTAGATGTGGGAGTGCAAAGGAGGAGGGGATGGAAGAGAAAAGATTTTTTAAATTTATATATTTTTCAATATAAAGACCATGCCAAAGAAAATGCAAATTCCCAGTTTTGATGTCTATTTTGAGGATCTGAAACAAGGCTTTTAATCAATGTATTATACATCAAATTGATAATGTTAACTTCTGATTATTCAAATGTATGAAATATTCATAGAGAACTGTCCAAACTTTTACATTTCTCAGACTTCTTTTCTCTATTAATTATCATGCCTGGAAGCTTTTTAGTAAAAGCAGCAGCCATCAGCCTGACTGAACCTGACAAGCTAGCAAGGCCCAATTACACTGGCACTCTGTGGCACTTTGATGTACTGGAAACGAAAAGAGATAGGGGCAAATTGTATAGCACATTATGTTAATGACTTGATTTAATCCAGCCACTAAACTTTATGTAGCCTGTTAAAAAAGATGCTAACACTAATTATGCCACTTTGGAAAGGAAAGAAGGGGACAAGCATTTCATACCGACAAAGTGAAGCTCATAAATGTTGTAAATGAAATGAAACAAAATGAAGTAATCTATGATTAATCATACATCATAGACAAGAAGAAAAGAGAAAGAAGCAAGTGGTACAGTTAAGTACTGGAAAATCTGTTAGATACCCTTTATGATCAACATATCTAAGAAATAACCATGAACTGTCTAATTTGCAACATGCAAAAAAACCCCAGTATGATCTTAAATGGCTTAAACAGTTTGGCATACAACAGAGATTTAGAGGATAATTAGCATAACGATCTCTAAAAATCACAAGTTTTATTTACAGTGTTTGATTACCAGCAGGATATTTATCTCAAAAGATAAAAGGCAGTGATTTTTAATCTTAAAAAAAATACAAATTCAGTAACAATTTTGACATGCTGTATTCTACAATTAACCCAAGAATTCATATAAACCAATGCATATTTTTAAAATTCAATTTGTATCAGATATATTGTTGTCTTAATAATTCAGAGGTTTTATTGTTTTACCTACCCTTCATGAACATGCATTTTTGTTACCAGAGGAACAGATCAATGGAGAAATGTAGAAATTGATGAACATGAAATGAATCTACACACAAAGTTCTCTCAGAAGTGCTCTTAAATAATTGTGATAAAATAAAATACATGATGATTAGAAAATTACAGAACAAGTGTATTATATATATGAATAGCAGTCATTTTAGTTCTCAAAATTACAGGAGACAATTTTTTAACATTATACATATAAACAATGCAATTCTGTCTTCAATAGCACCATCTGTATCTTTCTGAAGAATATATGAGTGATAGCATTTCTAAAGCCCTTCTACAGCTTAAGGAAAAGAGAGGAATATTTCTCATACAAAGAACTGCTTCCTGTTGCTAGTTGCTTTGTAGGATGTTTCACAGCCTTGAAAAGACCATTTAAAAAAAAAAAATCAAGCTACCTCTAGGATATCAAATTGCAGAACATTAAAAACCGTGAAGTCTGATAGGATCTAACAGTACAGCTCTGGTCCTTTAAAAGAAGGCTAAGACAGATTAGAAAACTATTAACTGTTAGAAGTACCATCACCAATTTTAAGTACTAGTTTGTATTTTTTACAATTTTTCAGTCAAGGTTAGATCAAGAAGTAGGAAATAATATATATATTTTTTTACAGAACTATCCTATTGAAATACCGTTCAAAGTAAATTTTTACAGCATTTGTATTAATGCTGCTTATTTTGCATATATGTCTTCATATATATGTCTTCATGCTAATTAATTGCTGGTTTTAAGAATAAGTCAAGAGAACATCGTTAGTGTACTTGCCTACAAATGATAACAGAAAAAGAAGTACACTCAAGTGATTTGATACTGTACATATATAAATTTTCTGAAAACTGATGTTAGATACAGCAAAGCTACTCTTAGAGGACATCAGGCTTAAAATATTTTCTTTTAGTCTGGCCAAGTAACTGTCATAAACATTCTGACTCAGCTGTTTAATATTGGTAGATAATGGACTTGAAATAATACAGTCATTGCTGTCAGTTTTTATTGATTCAACAGCACCATCGTCTTGTCTATCACCTTGATCTGAAAAACATTAAAAGGATCAATGTGGTTAAACCCTCTGTATTGTCCAACCTTGCTGAGACTTGCTGAGGAAGCTGATAGCAATACATGTGCTTTTCTAACAAATGAAGAGTGAGCGCCAGGCAAATCTTCTCTTCCTTGCAGAAGATTAACACTGCAAATCAATGACCTTTAGAGTAATCTAAACTGTATTTTTTTGTGGTTCATTAAAAAAATAGTAGGGTTTTCCAGATGAAAGTTGAGGGCTGGAATGATATAGATCCTGGGATGAACTGAGGTATGAACAACTGTTAGCTTTATACAGGAAGATGGCCTGAATTTGTGGATTTCCTCTGAGTATGTTTATTCTTTATGTTATGCACACATAAATAATAATGTATCTTTTTTTTTTAATAAAAAAAATAGTTCAGTATGCAAGTAGATTATTTATAGAGCATTCTGGGCTTTTTTTTTCTGAAGCAAATTACTTATAAACACAACAGGGATTCAACATCCTGTTTTTCCAATTTTTCGTATGTATTCTTACACAGAAGCTGCAAACGAACATGAAATTTTAGCATTCTGCTTGTGCTTTTACTGTAAACTTGGTATCACGGACTTGGTTTATTTCAATGCTAAACAGTTTAAGCTCAGAGGTGGAACAGGATGACCCGTCTTTTATAATCTTTAAATAAATCTGACTCTAACAACTTTAAGTCACAAATATGATACGATACTGCTCCTCTCTGTGTCTGAAAGGATTTCCAATAGCAGCATTGGCTGTTATCTGCAGACAAAAGGAGCATATTCATTAAAATAGTCTTTAGAACAGCATAGTTCTAAGGGAGAATATAAAGACATTTAAAATAGAAGCCAGGTTTCCTTTAATATTTTATGAATCTAGGTCAGATACCAGATTTTTGCATTCAATTACAATACAGTTTCCATTTGGGAAGAAAATAACACCACCATATCCACTACCCAGCTTCAGCTATAAAGTACACCAGAATACAATTTCTGTCATGGAGCTTCTCATAATGAGGCAGCTCCCACTGCTAGTAAGAAATGCTTAAGAAAATGGAAAGAGACATAGATTTATTAACAAAATACAGTTACTTATTCATAAAAATGAGTTCTACCTTCTGGTTCCAATTCTTCAGTTATTTCTGTCTCATTTCCAGAAGTAATTGATGTTTGGTCAGCTAACTGCTCCTCTGACAGATGTGAGAGCTTTTCTGTCTCCTGTTAAATTTCTTCAGCCATCTCCACCTTATCATCTGCTAGCCTTTCTTGTTTAACCTCCTGCCCCATATGCTACATAAAAAGATAAACTTTTTAACACCCCTTGAATAGTAAAACTTACTAAAGTTCAAAACTTGAAGAGTTATGGCCCATACTCATTATACAAAGCCTTTAAACGATGGTATTGCTTATGCAGCACAGGAAACAATGAGAAGTTGTCAACTGCAGTAACAAATAATTGATACAGTAAAAAGAAATTCTCTAATGATGTATATTTGTGAAAACATAACTATTATAATCATTTGGTACCTGTCAACATATATACAGCCTCTTAGTTTTCCAGATTCATTTATATTTCAGCTCTTTCAGTTCTACAAGACTCAGTTAAAAAAGCACAAGAAAACAAAAAAAGCCACTACCATCTTATTCAGTTAGGAATTTTACAACTAAATTATACATCATTTTCTGTTTCAAAAGGAAACTAAGACAATATAGAAAAGAATCAGCCTTGTTACCCAGTACAAATGTTCTCAAGGTAAAATGTCCTTAGAGCATTATTTACTCTGAGGTAATCTTACTCCTGTGGTTCCCTTTGAGTTCAATTATATACAGTACCAGCTCATCAGCAGATACAACATTGCAAGGTTATGTCCAGGATGGAAACTTAGGATGACTGAAGTCAATCATCATAAACCCCAGAGAAGTGAGGCTCCCTTGTGCCCTCCTGGAGCACAGCAGCAGTGCCAACACCTGCAACCTGCGCCCCTGCCTGCATGGGGCACCGCCCAGGGACCCTCAGATCTGCCACACTCAAAGGACCATCGCTGACAGCAAGGCCTGGGCTCATCCCCACCCACACATTTCCAGAGTCCTTGACCATCGCTGACAGCAAGGCCTGGGCTCATCCCCACCCACACATTTCCAGAGTCCTTGAGGTCTAAGCCCCACTTGTTGGGAAACACAAAGGGATTTGATGTGATTTATCCACTGAATCCATGGTAGGTACCTTTTAGGTTGATAAGTACCTGTGCACATGTAGAAATAGGTGCACGTATCACTTTACCTGTGTATGTGAACTGATTATGGTATGAATGTTGCTACCTCATATTTATGGCTAAGTCACTGTTATAATTGTAGTGAACTCTATGGAATCGCTCGGTAAATGTTAAAATACTCAGTGATTAAGTGCTGCAAAACTCTTTTACACCCTTATCTTTGCATCAATATCTTGGATGCTTACCCCTCTTCACATTCCTGACTTGACCATAAATCATTCCAAATTGCTTCTAATTTGATCTTCCTTTGTATGCTTTAATCTGTGTAGTAAGTGAGACTTGCCAACAAACTCTGTAAAGTCATGTTTTCACAAACTCATATTAAACCCTGCTTTTGCCAAAACCTTTGATAGCATTTCTTTAAGTGGCCAAACCACTTGTTCATAATACCTACCCAGCTATATTCCAAAGTTCTTCCATTTATTCATTACTTCCCCCAGCTATATATTGATAATTTCTAGTGGGAAGGCAAAACAAACTCCATCCAAACAAGAGCAAAATGTGCAGGTCCAGAAGCTGGACTTTGATGATCCCTGTGGATCTCTTCCAACTCAGTATGTTCCATGATCCCGTGATTCTGTGAGATGATCCCACTGTGATCCCTTCCAACCTGAACCATTCTGTGATGCTGTGAATACTTCTGCAGTAGCAATGATAAGAAGCTGTAATCAAATCCTAGATACACAGGCCTTGAAGGGTATTAGAACATCTACTCAAGCTGCAGCAACTTAACTCACTAGCAATTGAAAGTGTAGTACTCAGGACATACAATCAAGAGTACAAGAAGCTATTAAATGCCAATCTGGGGAAGGCAAAGACTGCCACTTAAACATTATGCCCACAGGAAGGACAGAAGATGGAAAGTGTTGCCTAATTTTCCAAATGCAGCTTAACCAAATAATAGTACAACTCATGATATTTTCATGCTCTGAATATAAATTTAAATTTAGCATTACATAATCAAGTTGTCAGTAACAACTGTCAATATGTCATAACTTCATATTAATGTAGCTTAAGGTATCTTTATTTATTTTAGTATCACTTAAGGCCAATTTTGCAAACACGTGCTGTGATCAAAAAAAATGTTTAAATATTCAATTTAGTATTAGATGTCAATAAAGCTACTCAGAATCTTAATGGTAAGCACATGATGAACTGAAGCCATACTCATAACAATTATTCACAACAAGTTGGTCCACTTCATTCCAGAAGAAATACAACTTTTTAAAAATACACATTTAAAGAATCAAGTCTAAAAATATTTAGGTTACTTCCTGCCTGTGCTCCTCTGTGTACTTTATATATTGCCACCTATATATAACAGTGTTGAGATACAAAAGAGTTTGCAAAGACTTAAATATTCACTGAGAAGTTGCCCTACAGCATGGGAAAAACATGAAATAATTTCTTCAGTAGACTGGAAGAAAAATGTATTATTGTAAATGTACACAGCTGTAAATAAAAATCAGTGTATATTGAAAATATTAAAAATTTCTGAATTAATGAAGCTGAAAGACAATTAAACACGGCCAAGGGTTCATATAGGCTTAATGTAACTTTGTACAGTAAATAGAATAGTGGCTTATAATTTGAGAGAGGCTGTCACAGGGACCTCTTTCCCATTAGAGCTTCCAGTGTAGAGGAGAGAAGAAATATTGAATAAAAAGTATCAACCCAAAAGTATTAACCCAAAGAAGAAGGCTAAATGCAGCTGAAAAAATATGAGCCTCATTCACCATATAATCTGTATTTGGTCAATTTTTGTACTTAATAGCTAGTCATATCCTTAGCATATTGTACAAATGTTCACTTAAAAGGCAGCTTTGAAATCACCAGCAATAGAAACAAAACTTTTCTGGGCAATATTCCTGAACTTCAACATAGGTATGACCTCACATCTTGAGAAAATATTAGATTTTTTCAGAAAAATACGTCTTTCTACTTTGATCTTGTCAAGGATTGCATTTTTGTCTGCTAAATCAGATTTGATAGCCATCTCTAGTTTAGCAATTTGCAGTTTCATTTGCTGTTCCTTTGATTTCCACTGCTGTTCATGGGTCATACAGAAGACAATGTAATAAAACATATGGCATGTGAAAAACTTTTAGAAATCAGCTTCAACAGAAAATAATAAAGAAAAAAGCTTTTAGTGGCACAGAGACCACTGTCATCATGTCTTAGGAATTAAGTAAACACATGCTGGTCTGCTGCTGTTGAAACCAAGGCGCCTTTCTCAGGCTGCGGTTAAAAAACATGAAAGAGTTTGTGGGATGAGCAAAGGAACTGGCCTTAATTTAGAGCTCCAAAGTCAAAAAGTTGGCAGCATGCAACATTTGTGGGACTAGAAAAGGAATTCAGATGCATATCCCAGAGTAATCCACAACTCCAAACCTCAGCAACTGACAACTAACAAAACCATTCTTTCCGCATACAAAACCTCTTAATGTAGAGAGCTGGGATCATCCACCTGATTTCTTTTAAATCTGTGAAACATGCAGAGCATAAAGTCAGTTGCCTGTTCAAAGAAAAATGTTGACCACAAAGTGACAACAGTTTTCTCATACTGTAAAACAACAATTCTGATACTGATTAAGAAGCACATTTAAAGTAATCTTTCTCTGACTTTAAGAAATAAAAACCAGAGGTGGGCCAAGAAATTAGAGTAACTATTTTGCCTGTAACATATTATTTACTTGTCAACTACCAACCTATGTGCAATAAGGATTGCATGGACACAGAATTAGAACTGTTGAAACCACAACAAAAAGTGTTACTCAGATTAAAACTAAATTAAGCACATTATATAATGTGTAGGCAAAAGGTCAAAGCAATGCAATGAGTTTTCATATAAATTAGAGATTGAGCGGTATAGCCTTCATATTACTATTTTTCAATACTTGCATTCTTATTTACTGGAAAAGTGTCAATCTTAACCAAGCACAAACCAGCTCATTCACTTTTGTACTCTGTGAAAAATCAGTAATTGCAGGGTTTTGTAAACGAAAAAAGTCAGTTCCTCAACTCTTTACTAAGGTGAATCTCATCAGTTAACAAACTTTATATTTTACATACATAAATGTATTAAAAATCTACTGATACCTATCTATTTATCCACCTATCTCTTCAAGAGATCTATGTAACAAGTCTTGACCACAAAAAGAGAGGAGAAAGAAATGTTGCAGAAGGGACAGCCCACATAGGTTCACAGCCTCTACATGCTGCCTGAGAGTTCTGAGTGCCTGTAAGAGCATTTATATTGCATACACTTGAAGAATGACTTTAAGATTAAAGAAATAAAATACTATAGAATGAATTGTAAACTCTAAAGTATATAGGATTTCTATTCCTGGTATGTATTTTTAATTAAGAAGTTGTATCTCCCTGTATTTTGTCTTTTTCTCATACTGTATCTAACCTATGCACAGTTCTCTAGGCATAGAGCATCTTACAGTGTGACTGTTTTCACAGCATGCATGAACTTAAGCAAAGTTTCTAATTCCTGCAGTAATACATGCATCACTCTCCTATAATTTTGAAGATAATTTGCTGGCAATATAATGCAATGAACCCACTACCATTCCACAGTACTGCAAAGGTACAGAAGAGACAGTGTGTTCTCTATGGCCTAAAGTTTGATTGGCTTCAATAAGGAAAGAAAAAAACTCTTCAAAAAAAGAAATACCATCAGTTTATTCTGAAACTGTTTTCAAGTTTGAATGACCAAAACACCCAGTTATATGTGAGTTCACCAGCTCCAGGTACAATTACCTCACATAAGGATGCAGCCAGGTATTATTTAAGTTTTTCAGAAGACTCTGCTGGGAGAAAAATCATTAAGCGTTATTACGATGGTAGTTAAGAATTTAGATGTCTAAATGAAGATCATTTTAGAAGACAGGTTTGATCCAAGCCCACATAATGCTAATGTTTATGTCAGTTTGAATTGAGTCCACGTGTGTCGCTTTCTTCTTTCAAATTTTAAGATTACTTTTACTTGAATTCATGTGGAATTTCTTTTCATATTTACTGTATTTCACTGGAGTTGGAGCCATCTGTGTAACTATAATGGTCAACCACATCTGGCACCATTTCCTTTGGAGGGAGTTTAAGCATTTGTAGATTTGCATTACAAGGTCATATGAAAACAATTCCTCCAAACCTTTTATACAAACAAATTGTTTTCTTGGATACTGATTAAATAATAAGAGTCAACTGACAAATTCATACTTGTTCTTTGCGAACTTTTCAGATCCAGTTCTGCAGTCTTGACTTTGGCAAAATTCCCATCGATGTCAAATAAATTTCCCAAAAATAACTTTAGCAAAGAATGGGTTTATGCACCTTTTCCTCCATTAAAAAAAGGAAAAAAAAAAAAAAGATTAATTAACTGGCACCTCTGGACACTGACCTATCCACTGCTAGCACAGGTAAGCTGTCGTAAAGTTGCATAGTTCAAACAGGCAACTGAAAAAGCTGGCCATTAAATGGCATATAATATATTATATACCAATATAAATATATAGTTACATAATCCTCTTCTTTCTAATTTATTGTTACCTATACAGTAACATGGAATGATGAAAGATGAGTCAATGTTTAAATGAGAGCATATGAAAAGATAGATCATTTTAGTAAAAGAAACACCATAGTATAAACTCCTATGCTATAATGGAAGCTTATTTCAATTTCTCTAGTTAAATATTTTTTTAAGTTATCTCATTACGTTTTTAAGTAGGACAGAAAATTTCAAGCCAAGATTTTAAGCTGATTTCTTAGTAAGAATTATTTCTCTGAATAATGATAGAGAATAAACAAAAACATAATCAGAAATATTTACAACACAATCAAATTTTGAAGAAATCTACAGCAATTAACTTAAGTGACAGACAAGTCACCAACTTCTCCATATGAAACTCTAAATACTGTGATTACACAATTGTTGCATCTCCTAAGTAAAAAAAAGTTAAGACATTTGTCCTCACAGTTTTTTACTACTATAATTTTTAAGTTCACTGTAGTCTGTATAAAAAGGATGACAAATACTGTAAGCATAATATAAACAAAATTTGGTATCACATTATGCTTAGTCATTGGTATTTTTTTGACAGACGTCACACTGACAAGTCAAATTTTAAGAGAAGAAATAACCTGAATATGAGAAAAGACTTCAAGATCTACTTTCTGCAATTATTAGCTCTAGAACATGTATCTTATTTTTTAACTCTCTTCAGTGAAAAAGCACAGGTTCATGATAAAGGAAAAGTTCATTTGAAAGTCATTTTTTCCTTTAATGTGCTCATGGCAACTGACTATAATTGCATCTTTTCTGTACCAGAGAATTTCTGAATCATATCTTAGCAATTAGTATTTTCTTTTTAAGCACTGCTGATAAAACATATACATCTCAGTATGTATAGGAACCCTTGTAAAGACTCATATGAACCTACACAAAAATTGCAAGCAGAATCAGGAGAAGTGAAATCGTAGGTATTACCAAAACAACCAAACCCCTCAAAAATAAACATTGGAGAAGCTGTCAAGTATCACACTTTATGTAAGTTCATTGAGATGTGCTAGAAGAACTTACACATAAAGTTCAAACATCACTTTTTTCAAAAAAAACAAAACCAAAAACCTAAACCCAAGACAAAACCAAAGGAATATATGGCTACCAAAACTCATTCTTCTTTCAGTAACCCTAAAAAATCTACTAGAAATTCAAGTAAGAGCTCTTTGATTTTATGCTTAAAATAAAGTGACTCCTACTTATTTTTAATTAAATTTTTTAAGAAGTAATCTACTATTTCAAGAGAATTAGAACAAGTATGGGAGCTGGTCTGTTTCAACAGAGCCAATGAAATACAGCAGAGCCCCAGTAAAGTTTCCATATACACAGTCATATGATGAACTGCAGCATGAACATATTTACATGTGTGCAAAACCACAAAATATGTATACACACATTACAGCACACAGTATATAAAGATCTATTAAAAAAGGACTGGAATCAAATTTTCGATATCCAGAAATCCTAACTTACCTTATGCAGCTTATCATAGTTTTTCTTCCAGAGTTCATTCTCTTTTTCTGGATTGTTTATTCCTTCCTGTAACTAAAATGAAGAGGGAAGTTTCAAGTAATGCACAGCAGAAAAGAAAATTACAATGTGTGAACAGAAATAATAAATAATTTTTAGACAAAGTCAAACTATTGTTTGTTCTTTTAATAAAATTGTCTTAAAAGCTTCCTAAGAAGATAAATCCACATGGATTTACATTTGGCCCAAAGTCTTTTTCATGCTATTTATATGAAGCTGACACTAGCATGTTGCAGTTGATCAACAGCATCTATTCATATTCTGTCTTATGCAAAACAATATAAAAACCTGGAGCATTACATTTTTAAATTTCCTTTTAGCAAGTGAATGTCAGTATTAGCTAGTATGGCTTTTGCATAGAAAATATTTTTATTGACATTATAGAAACAACACACCCTTGCTTCCAAAACACTGATTAAAGCAGGATATGGTTTTAAAGACACGAGATACTTAAACTGTCAATATCTAGTCTGTGCATTACAACACCTTAAAGGCTTGGAGGAAATATCTATGATGTAACCTTGTAAACTTGGTTCATGTAAAATACATTTACAACAGGTAAAGCAGGTGGTAAAATTAAATATAAGTTGTAAAAAATGCAAGAAGAACTAAGTAAGTTTGCACACTCTTATTCCTCATATACTGAAGAAAACAGGGAAGAAACCATTTGATTTTTAGCTCTGTATCTGGACAACTTGTTAGTGATGACAGAAGTCTCTGGGAGTCACTACAGAAAGAAAGAGAAGTGACTGATTTGAACTGGTAAGATGTAACACTGTACTCCAATTAAATCAGGTTCAATGAATACTAAAAACTAGCAATACGTGATCAATAAACCAAGTATTATAATTTTTTTCTATTAATAAACCACTTGCTTAGTATCATAATTGACATGATATCTTATGCTTTAACCTCAAATATTGTCCAAACACTGTTGTTTGGACAATGTGGCAAAGGGACCAGGTGTGGTTCACAATTCTATGAAATGCAAACAGCATTTCAGTCAGAAGTTTTTCCTTTGAATAGGATAAAAATATACAAAGTACCAGGTCATTCTTCTATATGTTTGAAAGGTCTATTCATATCTCCTCCATTAAAAAGTATCCCAACATTTCTTTTTCCCTTATCTCTACATACTACCTAAAGTAACAGATTATAGCTCCTGACCACAACCTCACCTCTTACATCCCTCTGTTTGAAATAGTTACTGATTGCATTTTTTTTTTTAAGATGGAACCACTTTAATTGCTCCCCTTTAAGCTGTTTATTCAGTTCATCACCTTTTGCTAATGAAGCATCACAGTTGGACTTCAAATTCTTTAGGCTCTATGGAAAGGAAGGAACACCCAGAAAAAAAAAAAATTCAAACCTAGTAGAATGTTCCAACACTGCATACTCCAACAGTAGTCTCTGCAGTATTTGGTTTATCTATTCTCAATGTGGTCAACAGGAGACACTCTTGATCCAAGTAACTGAATGCATGGCCAGGGGAAGGTGGCACTCTTGGTGCTCTCATGAACATGAAACCCTCAGTTCAGGCATGATGAAAACAACCAAGAAATACATCTGTTAAGCAATTAAAAGATTTTGCTGTGGTTATAGTGGTTAGACATGCTGACCAAAAAACACTGCAGCAGCAAGCAAAAATGAATGTTGACCACAGCTATGGTAATCACAGAGCTTGCCACAGCTCTGTTAACCCTTAATTGTAGATGTATAATTGTTTCATAATCCTAATACACTCAGTTCTATTTTCCTACTAGTAGTACTTTAAAGAGGGACCTCTGATTTCTTTTACATTTTCATTTATTTCAATGGACTATATTAAGGCACATTTAACCAATTTTAATATTAAATGAAGGAAGTTGATAGAACCTCTATTTTCAGAATATTAGTTAATACTATAGTGGCTACATTCCACAAATGCTTTCATAAAGCCTCATTCATTAAGAATTTCAAAGTAAATCACATTCAAAGTATGACTTCAAACAATAGAGCCAAAAAGCCAATCTTCTGTTTAATAAAATGATTGTATGAAAATGTATGCTACATACATATGTGAGTATAGATAATGCAGAATAAAGTTAGCTTCAGCTTTTTCAATATATTATTTCCTACAAAGTACTTGAATAGAGAAGCTGAATCTGAATCCTGTACAAGTTGTTTAGGTTCACTTGCATCTGAGTATACAAGAAACAAATAAAACCCCATTGAATACCAACCACTAATTTAATTTCTAACCTTTCATATCTCATTTCTTTTAGAAAATATCATGGAGAACAAACAACATTAGCAGTTTGTCTTATTTCACAGAGTTAATAAAGTGTATTGTTCATAAATTTTTAACAATCTTTCTTCAGCGCTACTCTTGCTCTGTCCTGTATCTGTGAACTCTACTGCAATAACTTCAAAAAATTACACCTTAGAAATAATTTTTTTACAGTCTTCATCCTTTCCATATTTTATTTTCTTTCTTATCAAAATCACAATCCTTAAAGTCTATAACCTTTCCAACTGTCCAAGTGAACTCATTTTTTCTTTCCCATCTCTTAGCTTCAATTTTTCACCTGAAGTTCTCTTCCATTTTAACACACAATATAGGAAGAAAAATAAACAAATTAACTAACTAAACACCTTGGCAAAGCTCCTTTCATAGACAATTTCACCCTTATCTCTTCCCATAATTTCCAAAATAAATGAAATCAAATCCATCAATAGTATTTTTTCTACCAAAGGATCTCATTAAAAACACTAAATGCATCCACCTGAAAAGTCTCCTTGCTTACACTTGATTCTACTCCTTCAGTGTCTCTGCTACTCTCCTGATATTGTTGCTAGTGTCAGTTAGAATAACTCATTTAAAGAAAATGGTTATATAAATACTGCACAAATGAACACCAACTTCTCTACACTGCAGTTGTGAAGCTGTACCAATCATTCAAGGGAACTGACTCTCTGTAGTTCCACAGACTAGCATATTTCATATTATAACTTATGACACAGGAAATAGTCTATAATTGAAGCAAATAAACTTACGAATGGGATCAAATATATACTCCAAACCAGCCCAACCTCCCCAGCTTTATCAAAGACTGATAAAGTGAGGGGGGTCTGGTACCCCTTTTTCGGTAAATCAGTTTATTTAAGTCAAAGCTCTCTCTTTAAATCATCAGGAGTCTCTTTCAGTAGCCAGACAACTCAGTTCATCCTTATAATCTGCCTGGGACAACTTTGCAGATAAAATCACTAAGACCTCCTAGATCCTTCTGAAAAAACCCAAAATTTAAGACTAAAAATCCTTACTGTATTTGGAGCAGCTTGAGAGAAATGTAATATGTGGTTCATTTTCATGTACTCAGTATTGACACAACATCAAGAACTGTGTAATTTTTTTTTTCATTTACAAAGTCTTATTTGATGAGAATAAAGAAATGTACTGACCAAATTCCAAATATCTCTTGAAACTTGAGAAATTTTCCTTCCACTGCGGAAAGAACACTGCTCTTCTCAACCAGCAGTTTACAGACTTGATAATTTCCACATTGTCCCAAATGTTTTGTCTTCAAATTTAAGAAGAAATACATCATGAGCTTAAAAATACAAAATGAATTATCATATTAGTTTTGTTTTGAAAAGTTGAACTCTTTGGTAAATCAGCTTCCTACAATATGTTTGGGAGAAGATTTAGTGTGCAATACCCAAATTAATTTCTTCTTCTATATTTCATATTACACAATGTAGGTAAATAAACATGATGATACAGGAGCTTCAAATAATACATCAGCATCTTTGATTATTGACAGAAAAAAACCTCCATCCTACACTTAAAGTGATTATTTGTTTTCCATTCACTTTTCCACCATCTGAAGTATTTGGTGCCAGTAGAATACCATTTAATGGAATTTCCTCTTATAGTTTAAATATATCAAATACTGCAAAAAAGAAGTGACTCAGCAACCTATAACACCTAAAGGCTTGTATTCAAAGATGCTGCATGTATGTCTTAACTACATGAAAATCACTTAGTATCTATGTAGATATTCTTACAATTCTAAGAGTACAATCACAAGATTTGAGGATGATTTGTATTAATATAAATTATTAAAAAATCCAAATAAATGTTTAACATTTGAAAAGGTAACTTCTCTTCCAATATTTAGCCATTTTGGACATATTGGACTTACTGTCACACTGCTATGCTGCAGCAAGAGAATGCACTACTAAGCTTACACATCTGTAAACCAGCTGAGTACGTGAAATACTTTCCTTTTATTCTTCAAAATATCAAATGCTATTGTGTTTTGGCATTGAACAGTTAATTGTCCTTACACAGAAGATAAACACAGTCACAAATCTGAGACCTTCCCCAAGAAACAGGCCTAACTCAAAAACCTATCATGTGTCTAAAACATGTTATCTACATAAATTAAAGTTGTGGTGAGTATAGACAGCAGCACTGTCTCATGCTAGCTATTTAAAAGCTAATGTAGTGGCACGTTTTTATTAATCTTGTTCCACACATCAAACAAAAGGGTCTGATGCCTTCAAAGGCTTTTTTTTCCCCCTTCTTTTTTAAGCAAGGGTTTGTTTTTTTTTCTTTTTATGTAGAAAAAGGAGCAGATGATAGTGAAATTTATGATGTACAGATGTAAACTCCATAGCTTCTGACAGTCAACATTAACTATTTTTTCAGCAGTGAATGAAACAGCATTTGATTTAAACAGGTTTTAGATGCTAATATTAAGGAGTATATTATTCAAATTCAGAAGTGAAAAATTACTTTTTATATGGATCATTTCAATTCTTGCAATTGTAAGGGCTAGAGAAAGCATGTGCAATTAATTACTTATTAGTGAATTACATTGATCACAATTTCCTTATTTATTTAAATAAAATATGCCTAAGAAATGTCCAGTGCATCCAGGGATATGAAAAAGAGCTTGCTGTTGGACAATAAGATCTTTTCAGATTTTGTGGGCAATGAGGAAGACTCTGTTGGGAAGGATCATTTTTCTAGAAATGAAGTTACAAACCAGCAGAATAGAAAATGATGCTCTACACAGGCTTCTCCCTCCCAGGTAGGTATATTCTGCTCCCTGAACATCTGCCCAGGTATTCTGATATTACTTAAAAATAGGGGTTACATACAGATTTAATAGAAATTAACTGGTATTTTTCACTTAAACAAATATTTCCCTCAAAGTAATGAGTAAGACTAAACTTGTGCTGAGATAGCTGAATCAATATTTTCTTTAGTGCCCAGAAAGTAAAGAAACAATGCCACAGAACCTGGACACATTGAAGTAGAGCTAGAACAGAAGTCAGAAAAAGAAAAGGAATTAATATCACTTTGGAGGCAATAACATGAATTAATAGGCAAACTGACCTAGCTCTATGTCTTCTACCACAACTGCAGAAATATGCAACATGAACTCTATCCTTCCTTTAAACTTCATCTTCATGCTGGCTTTAAAAGGCTGAAATGGAAAAGAAGTCAGGAGAAAGTGACTCTTAAAAAAGCAAAGAATTATCATTGGGGTTAATGTCTGAAGTACACTAAAGAGACAGCCTCTTTTCCAGACCTCTTATCATTTGGATTAACAGCATATAGAGTGGAGTCCCAATAACAGGCTGGGGACCAGCTGTGTGGGAATGGGGCACTGATAGCAACTTACACCAGAAGGAAATGATTAAAGAAAGGATCTTGACCTCCACTGTACAAATTTATGCCAGTAAATCCCAGATGGCTAAGCTAATAAAATTGAGGTCTAATTAAACCACATCCCTTGCATCTTGTCTTTGCTTCCATATGAGCAGGACATGGATACAACACTGAGAGTATTCTTAAGGAGTCCTGACTATTGTATTAACTGGATTAGTGGCTCAAAAACTTTACCCATTCATATTCAAAACTGGAAAACCAAGCAAGTAAAATACATATCACCACCAAACTTCTCAGGGTCACTTGCCCTCAGCCTGGCAAAATAAGCAAAAGGCTTTTCAGGTAATTATTCTCAACCACAAATACACCAATAGCTCAAGTCATACAGACTCCCAAGCAGAGAAGAATATAACATGAATGTGCAATACTATCTAATAGATCTACATACATCTGATAGATTAAAATAATACAGCTAATAGATTAAAATCCAGATTTAAATTTAAATGCAGCAAAAAATGCCAAAGGAATTAAAAACCAATGGGCAAATAAGCTTTCTTCATTAAAAGCTCAAGTAAACAAAGTGCAAAAAACCTGAACAAACATGCAAATACTTGCTTCACAACTGCAGTCTGAGATGGCTTTAAAGATGTTTTTGGAAAGTACTATGAGTTATCAAGTTATTTGAAGATACCAGCTTGCAAAATGATTTTATTTAGAATTAATGTTTTACCTTGCACACTGTGTAGCATAGACATCAAACTACAAGGCTGTGGTTTTGGTCATCTTTTAATTATGAACAGTTAAGCTAATCATGGACAAATTTTGTACTTAAAATGTGTTTAGTCTAATAATCCATAGGCCAAGTTTGTCCCTTAAGGCAGATTTATACATTCCTGAAAGAATCCCCAAACAAACTCCAATTAAATATAGAAAAAACCATTGATTGCAGCCACATTACAATAATCATCTCAAGGAGTGCTGAATATGAACTCAGTTCTGTTATGTAGCTCTTATATTAGACAGAAACTGCAGTGAAGCTGCAAAGGCAGCTTTAAATGATTACTGGATTTTTGGTGGATATAGGACTCAGGATAACCAATACCTCCCTTCCTTATTGATGATGGGCTAATGATTAACTGTGGCTGCTTCAGTATTTGGAAACTACAGTTATTTCAAGCACAAGAACTTGAACGTGTAGCAGAGTAAGGAATGTTTTCCTAAAGGCTGATAGTAACCTAACATCAGGCTGACATTAAATGGTGCTGCAGCAGAGACTGGAGGAAGCCCAGTCCTTCTGGCACCACTCAGTTCCTGAAGAATCTCAGCACTGTCTTTACATGGTTACATAGGAGGATGACAGCCACGTGGTTTCTTACAAAACACAAGAAAAAGCTGCTAATAATGTCAAAATTCAAAGACAAGATACAAAGATGAACTAAGGTGACCTTACTGGTCACTCAAATGTCCAGGTTTTGTTCCTGTATTCCAGTACTGACAGTTTTTTCTCTGCTGATATAAAGATTAAATATAAAAATTACACAGAACCTATAAATCTATTTATTTTTTATGCAATAAAACACCTCATACAGATTGTTCTAGATAGTAGTTACAAGACTCTCAAGAAAGCAAGCTAATGAAAGTCTCCTAAATAGATCATGTATGTATCCCTTTAAGCTCTGGTTTTGGTTCATTTAGCATCAAAAATACATGACTTGGAGAACATGGGGATTAAGAGTCTTTCATAAAGTATTCTGGTGGCAAAATTATGGAACACATACTACATATGTATGGGTGGACATTTTTCAATTTATTCCCTAGTATCTTCAGTCAAACACAGTAACCCACAAATACTGATATATCTTCTATCAGGTTTTAAACTGGAAATAGACTATAAAGGAAATACTCCAGAACTTCAAACATGAACTCACAGATAGTCACTTAGGTCAAGTGTCATGGTTTGGGTACAAGTAATGTGATAAACATAAATAAGGATCTGTACTACTTTTTAAAGCCTAACTTTATGTAAGGATTTTTTTAGCTGAATTTGAAGTGCATCTTTACTTTCAAAGTCCTTAAAAGTTTTCACATAAATATGGTAGTTGACATAGAATTTAGATATTATCTTCAGTTTCTATCTGCTGTCCTTGAAGAAGTGTTTATACAAAAATGAAGTACAGATGTTCTTCACAACAGATTATTTTCAAATAATGAAAAAAAAATTTAAAATATTTTCTGAATTCACTGTAGGCACAGACTGAGAAATTATTTATGATAACAACTTCTTTAACCTATTTAAACGATATAAAGGAAATTCTGAATAGGGGAGACTTATGACTTTGTGAATAATTTAATAGCAAACATTATGATGTATTATTTATGTAGCACCACTGATGCACAAAAGAATGCTCACACATAATAACGGGGTCCCTCCCTTGAAAGGCAGTTAAAGAACTGATGACATATTTCTCATCCAAAGAGAACTTTCATTGAAATCAAAGAAGGAAAGCAGGATCATGCCATATTAGACCCTTAATACAATTAATGGTAATGGTCGGAAACTGAAACAGTCAAAAAGGGGAAAATACATGCAAAGCTGTAGAATTTTGCATGTATTTTTTGCAAAAGTAAAAGAAGGAAGAAAAAAGGTTAAACTAATAGAGGCTTTATTATGAACACATTCTGCACACGTTTGCCTGACTTAGCTGCACTGCACAGCTATCTTTGCTAATCTACCCTTATACAAGGCCAATAGTCTTCTACCATTTCTAGACTCCAAACTATTCATGGGTACTAATGAACATTAAATTGCTTGATTTGAACGTATACCTAAATTTTTTTAAGAATTATAATGAATATCTTTTGGATCAATAGGCTGTGGTATTTTTAAAGCAGCCAAATACAAACCAGATATAGTAAGGTATATTTATTCCTTGTGGATTTTTTTTGTCTCTTCATACCTTAGAGACAGCTAAGCTTTCCTGAATTTTTCCAGGCACTTTATTTTTGGATAAGTGTCCTGCATGTTTTCTGATCTGCATTAAAAATGATTTGAGATTCAGAGTCAAGGTTTGACTAAGCAATCTAAGAGTTCAGTTCCTTAATAAAGAGGGCACATACCCAACACCAGTCTGTTGGGTTTACCATCATTGATCAAAAAGGCAGGACAAGAATATATGCAAGACAAATACATGAAACAGTCTGGGACAAACACATTTTTTATCTGTCTAAAAACATGAGAATTGTTTGTTCTCATATACCTGGATCAATGTAATGAAAATGGAGAGTGGTGTGAGGGTGCAACTGGCCAGCAGCCTGACCATAGCTTCTGGATGATGAGGAGACAATTCTGCTGACTCAGCTTTGAATCAGAGCAGTAACTGTTGAGGTTTTTTAAAACACATTATCAGCTCAGTGTATAAGTTAACTGAGTACAACTAATTCTACAAATGTTCCTATCAAAGTATGAAGGTTTTAAAGCGTGAGTTCCAAATGTAACTACAGTAAGTAAAGGACTGAGGGTGAGACTGCCTTAAGCAGTCTCAACAATAAAAAGCACCATTATAGATGGCTGCATTGTAGTATTTGCTTTTCTAAGTCCACACATGTGATAGATTTTTCAAGTCTGCAGTGCTGTGCACACATGTATCAAGAGACTAGAACAAACCTTGAAATTAAAAAAGGAAAAACACGTGCAAACAAACTACAGATGTGAAACTTTGTTATAACATGATAACACTAAACTTTTTCATACACTACTTTTATAACCCTTTAACATGTAGAGAAGTTATACTAAGGAAGTCCAATGATTTTATATATTAGAAAACTTGCCTGATAGCTACTGTCTTTTCAAATCTGTACTTTTGTTTAACCCTGACTACTGTGGATTCTCATAACAAGGACTTCAAAGGCAAACAAGCTATCATGACTGCTATAAATAAACAGAAGAAGAAGGGGAAAGAATAATCTTTCTGCCTACAGGTACTATTATTGCCCACTGATGAACAAAAAAGAGTATGGACTTGCTACAGTGAAGCAATTATTAGGGATACTGATATATACACTGTTTTTTATAAATGTGAATTGCATCTTTCCTTGTATGCTCTGGCATACCAGCCGCCTCACTCACTTTTTTGAGACCACTGTTAATAAAAGATTGAACACTGCTGTATGGACAAGGTCTATGGCCTGGAGCTGCTGGTCAGCTGAAAGAAGTTTGCTGGGAAGGCTCTCGTTTTGTTTCTTGAGCTCATGAATTCCTTCTTGCCAATGCTCAATCCTTTCTTCCAGCTCCAGGCCTGACCTAGCCACATGAGGCCGCCACCAACCTGCTCAGACTTTTTTTTTATCATTAACAAGCTGTATTAACTTGGTGGTCATTCTGGGGAAAATAATAAAAAAGATGAAAAAGAATGTGAAAAGTCAGCATAAAAAGCATTCTGTTGAAAGGAACATAATCACTGTGAAGACTTCAGCATAGAACCTGAATAATAAATTTCAGGTTTTGATATAACTATTACTGCCTGTGAAGAACTCTTTGAAGATAATTGAAACCACTGTGCAGCAATCTGCTTTATAGCACTGACAAATAACAGTTTCCTAAGGCTTATCATTTAAGGTTAGTAAAGGAAGGACACATATTTACTCCATATGGTGCTTAAATGTAATTTTTAACGCATGACCTTATATAAGAACCTCTGCATGCTGTTAAGTAAAGTTACAGATTTGGGATGTGGTGGGGCATACAATAAAAGCTACAATTCCACAAAATATTCAACAATTGAAAGAATGCTAATAATATGCAACATTCCAGTCATATATACTTGCTAGTATTTTAGGATTTAAATATATATTTCATGTCTAAAGTAGCTAAAATATATAGGTGGAGATATTTAAGAAGGTACTTTGGAAAAAAAGACTTAACAGTTCTCATTACCATACTCAATTTATACTTGGCAAATATTTCCAGTGTGCTTTGGAGAAGTAATGGTTAGCTGCAGAATATAATTAGATAGAGAGGGTATGGTTGTCATCTGTCTTTAAAAGGATACAAATTTTGCTTTTGGTATCTCAAGAGTTGTACCTTTGATTTCCCTTAGTTTTGATAAACATTTGTAAGCTAGAACAAAAGGCAGAGAGGGTACATGGGGGTGATGTAACATGCACGAACAGAAAACATACCCAGCAGTGAATGCAAAAAACTTGGCATGTAAAGAAAGAAAAGGTGGCTTTGATGAGAGAGACAAGTTCAAGACTTTACAAAGTCGACTGCACATCTTCGAGACCTGTATCTAGTTTACAGGAAATCTATTTTTGAAGGCCCAGAAAGAAAACTGAAAATAAGGACACACTTCATTTGTTTAAAGGGGCTTGTTTTATTTTTTGTATACTTGTGGACAGAAGCTTCCACTTAAAAGAACAAAAGTGAAACAAAAAAAATCCATAATAACTTCAGGATGTCACAGAATGTTACTTGCCTGTAAGCAGGTTTTTTGTTTACGTGGAGATTTTTCAATGTTCTCCTACTGCAAATTCATTCCAAACTTCTAGTTAAAAGGGTTTTGGCGAGGAATGCTGGATCAAAAATTTAACTTGAGGAGTTAAGTTCTTTCTCTGGCAAACACTGTATTTTTTATTTTCTGTGTCATAAAATATTAATTCAGGTATTCCAATTTGGACATTCCATGTAATGCTACCCAAGTGGATTATGAGTGCATTTGGTAAGTCATCTAAGAGAAACACAGGAAATGCTGTTTAGAATAAGCAAACAATTAATTTGTTCCACCATCTTGGATTTGACAACAGCCTGACAGAAAAGATGGAAGTTTTGTCATGCTGGTCAATTTGTTCCTGACTCATTGAATCCTGAGTCAAAAGGAAAGAATGCTTTCGACTTAAAAAACAATTAAATAGTCCTATCTACAGAAACAATATTTTCAGCTGCCTTTTAGGAATCTGTTAGCCAGATCTTGCTTGGATGCTGTGTGATTTTATTAAGCACAGCACAATGTGAGCATAGTCATGGTGCTTCTGGATTAATTAGGCATCCTGCAAGGCAGTAATACCATAAACAGTTCTCCTGAGCCCAAACTGGTTTGCCAGCACAGCACTAAGTTTAATAAAAAGCCTGAAGTTGCTTGGGTTAATTAATGATCACAGAACGACAAAATCAATTAGGTTGGAAAAGATCTCTGTGATCATGAGTTAACCTTTGACTGAACACCACCTTGACAAACAGACCATGAGTGCCACGTGCAGTCTTTTCTTAAACACCTTTCTGGGCAGTCCATTCCAAGGTTTAATCATCCTTTCTGTGAAGAAATTCCTCCTCATGTTCAACCTGAACCTCCCCTGGCCCAGTTTTGAGACTAAATGGTAGATGACAGTAAACTTCCTGAAGGCCAGAGAGGTACAAAAATAGGGGTGGAATCTCACTGTATAGACCATTTTGATTCCAGAATGAAATTCCCAATGAATCATTAGGCTTCTACAGTTCCCAGAACACCTGCTGTACTCTGACAGCATAGCTCTGAGCCCAAGGTACCAGCTCCAAAGTGACACAGTGCTGTTCCTCTGTACATGGAGATCTAACACAGCCCACCACAAAGACATACATACACAGACATAACTAGAAATTAAAACAAAAATTTATTAAAAAGACTAATTTTTGCTATTGCTTTAAGAAGTGCTCAGAGAAACCAGCATTTTTCATTTGTTTGTTTTAAAGGACAAATTAAATTTGACGTTTTAAAGGACAAAAATATTACTGTAAGCTAAAATAAATGTATTAACCCCATACCTTTCCGTTTTCTCCTCTTGCTAATTGCATGCTGCTTGAGTAAGATGTGATCATCATGTACATGAAGAAATCTCTCCTCCAGTTCTTCTCGAGTGATTTGTTACAGCTTGGTGAACTTTTACATTCTGTGCAGTTGATGATTCTACCCAAACCAAGACAACTTTAAATTACTTTCAATACATTCAACAACACATATTTCAGAGTCAAAACTCATTCTGAAATACTGAACCCCCCAGCTTTTTAAGTAATTTTGTATTTTACACTTGTATGAGTCTGTTAATTTTTTTTAGATTTATTGTCATTTTAATCACTTCCTTTTTCCTTCCTCTTACAGATTTAAAAAAAAAGCAATTAAAATTATATAGCAACGCGTTTACATACTAGACAACACAAAGGTAACAGTTTAGCAAGTAACCAGGTTCTGTCAAAGATACTATCTAAAAATAAGCATTACCAAAGAGATGCTTTCTAATCTGGTCCAATTTAACATACTCTCTTAAAGCTTAAAAAGATTCATTCATAATTCTGTAAATTTACTCAGACCCAAGACTAAGGCCAATTGTTCCATTCTAATAAGAGCTGAGTAACATAGGAGAATTGCATAGTACTTTTGGTTCCCATTTTGTTAAATGGATCTGTCTTTGTCCTCAATTCAGCAAAAAAGTCCTCTTTTCTTCTGGAAGAATGAATGTTGTAGCTCAATGACATTTCCACTTTTTAGCATTTCACAGCAACTCTGCTCTTATAACAAGCAACTTGAACATAGAATGGGTCACAGCATCTTTCACAATTTAACCCAGATTTTGAATGGTATTTGAACTCAATTTTGTGAGTGGCAACATGAGAAACAGTTTTAGAAAGAAACTAAAGAAGCCACTGATCAAAGTCTGTAGCTGTAATAAATAGCAGCTGGTACAAACCTTGTAATCCTCCAATTCCAGCTGGAGTTAGACCTGTATGTCTCACAGGCAGGTCCCCCACAGTTACATCAGCTGCAACAGGCATGGCTTATCTAGGGATAACAAAATTCAAATGAAATTCCTCTTCATCTGTTATTTAAAGTGAGACAAGAATGACTGATACACCATATAAAATGAAGGAAAAAGTTATGGCAGATTCAATGAAATGACAGACTTGTGAATGCTCCCATCTCAATTGGATTGCTCAGAGGACAATCTGAACACTCAAATTTAATTTATGCCAGTTTTAATCCAATCATAAAATACACTTTCGTTGTGCAATAGCTCCACTTGTATTTAATATATGTACAATTAGCTTTCTAAAGTTCTAGTTCTGTTGTCTTCAAGAATATTTGGGTTAAGGCTGTATTACCAAGTGGATGTGGAAAGGGGACCTGAGGGATTTTTGTTTAGTTGGGGGGGGTTTTAATTGTTTTTTCATTTTAAGAGAGGTAAAAGCTTAAGGCATCAACTGGTAGATGAGTAATGCCATCTTCCATGTTTTGAATGGAACTCTTTGAAACAGGTGCTGGGGGTTATGAAGTCATTCCAGTGTTGCCTGGCATTCTCTTAAGTCTTCTTTCAACCACTGTCATATAAGAAATTACTTTCTAAAATAGAGACTCTCCTATGAATGATTCTCATAAATCTGAACACGATTCTATCTTGAGGCAACAGAAAGCTTAGCTACATGACATAGTGAGATTAAGAAAGTATTAATGTGAAAAACTACTACATTTGTTTTGGTGTAATATATGAACATACTTGTTAACAACTGCTGTTTCTTTCTTGTCTTCTGGTGCAGAAAATTACATGCTGGTCACAGAGTCAAGTAATGCTGAAACAACACTAAAAGGAGAGACATTAAGTCCTCTGGACAGTTTTCCCCTGAAAACCATTGTTACACTCTTCAGGTGATATAAATCCTTAGTCAATCCAAAACCATCAAGGAAAGCATTAGGAAATTAATGGTGATACTACTAGAGGCTTGCATCAGAGGGCAGAAGCAATACAGTATGATCAACAGACATCCCATGAAAAATCTGTTAATCCGATCATAATCTAAAGCACTGCCTAAGATATCTCTTTCTTCCATCATAAATAACTCTCCTTATGGCTTTGTTCTAAAGAAACAAAAGGGATTAATGGAAATTTAGTTTCCAGCAAGTCGGTCTTGCTTTTAATCTTTTGGTTTTTTCATCACTAAAATTTATGATAAAATATTATTTCCAGATTTCACTGTTTATAAATAAACAGGAACACATTTTTCTTCCATGTGGAACAAATGTTTCCTTATCATGACCATTGAAATGAACTGATCTCCACTTGTAGACTTGCAATATGGTTGCAGTTTCAATGCTGTCAGTGACAGAAACAGAGAATACTACTCTGTGATGTTGGTGCCCACACCACACAGCTGATGACAAACCAACCAATGACAAATACACATCAACTGGAATCCACCTTCCCAGCAACCTCAGCTCCTTTTGCATTACTCTCCCAAAATCCTCAAAACTTTTTTGTAATTTGTTATATTAGCTCTATCTGAAGTCATTGGCTTCACTCAGGTCTAGCTTAACCACAATTACTGTGGTTACTATTATATGTCCCTGTCTCAGTATGGCTACAGCAACTAAGATCAAAGGGAAATAGAAACATTTTATCTCTAGAGGATCATCTACATTTGGTTCACAACGGTAGCAAGGAGAAGATGCTACCATTATATGTCTTTCTAGAATGTGATTGTCCTTGCTTTCACAAATCAAAAATGACAGGGGCTTTTTTGGGCAAGTTTCAAGAGACATCAAGAGCTAAACATCAGCATGACTCCACAGTGTTGTGAACTATCAAAACCAGGCTTCAAAAACTACCACAGTAACAGGCACAAACATTACTGGTTTTCACAATTTGCTACTTGCTAAAGAAACTTTGCTATGGATATCTACCTGTTATCTTCAGTATGAGAGAAATTCACTCATTTAAAACCAGAGACAAAACAACACATTTTTTTTGTCACTCAAATAAACAAACAAAAAACTCTTGTCAGTAGTAATCCATTACTAAATGCAACAAAAAACCAGAAATACTTAAGATGTAAGCAAACTACCACAGCAGAGATGTACACAAAGCCAGTTTTTACTGGCAACATGACAAGACTTGAAGTGACAAAATCAAGCAACTTTAAATCTAAAGTGTCCTGAAAACTTAGAAGGTGAAATTTTCAAAAGGAAGAGGAAGAATTGTTTCAATTCCATTACAAAGTGACAGAAATTAAGCATTCAGCTATCTTTTCTGTCCTGGGCCACAGAAAAAGAAAATTAAAAACACAGCCATATTAATTGGTTTTATCAGATACAGTGGTTTTGGACAGAAATAGTACAAACATGCCTCCTGGTTTTAAGGAGGCCAAACATAATTACAGATTTAGAGTCTGGCTTGGTAACTTATTTGCCTGATTAGTAACATACCTGTGTCTTTAATAATCACTAATAACCACCATTTATGCTGCTGCTTTGAGAGAGAACACTTCAAACATCAAAGCACGTGCTACATATGCTACAGTTCTTCTTTGAATATTATCTCAGTGTCAATCACAAACACTTAAACAAAATTACTTTTTCTTGCAGTCCAGTTCCAGCGTTTTTTCTAAAAACATGAGATTTCTCCATGGCATTCCATATTACTTTTGAAAGCATTTCCAAAGCAATTACATCTGACAGAATCGTACAGCAACACTGCTACAAAAGTGATGGTGCTTAAGAGTGCAGCATTTCCTAAAAGAAAGCATAACAAAGCAAGAGAGACATAAATTTGTATTTGCGTCTGGACAGATCCACATGCCATCCTCAACCTCAAAAACCTAAACCAGGTTTTATTCCCAAGAAAGGATACCCTACAATCACTTCAGCACATATTGTTCCTCAAAAATAAGAAAGAAAGAACTTAATAGACCAAGAGAGGAATATTCTGCGTATATCTTGGATTAACCTATAAGAACTTTAAGTTAGGTATAAGCAAGAATTTTTGATATAGTTACTGAAGTTAAAGAAACTGTAACTGTTTTACACTTCACTATTTACAAAAGTGGTTCTGTTACAACCTGTATCTGAAAATTTACTACAAAAAAACTGCATGCAACTTTGTACTGTTATACAAGGCCAGACAGCAATGTGACTAATACTTTAGGTTCAGATTCTTACATAACCCACAGAACTGTACTTTTGTACCAACATCATTCAAAAGCAGCAAAACTGAGTAGGGATTACATAACTTTTTAGAAGTTCTCAGCCAGCAGGGCTAGAAGGGACTTCCAGTGAAGGGATTTCTAGTGAAATCATAAAAATTACAACTTAATTGTTTCAATATGGATTTTGAATTTGAGTTTCAGGCATGGCCAAGACGATAATTTTGTTACAAAATCCTACTCCACTTCTCTGGCAGATGGAATTTAGAAAAGGAGGTGAGAGGGACCACTCACCTATCTTAGCTTATCACAACGTTCTCCCTCGACTGAGTCCTTAAAAGATAAATGTCTGCACTTTATTTGGCTTGTAACCGAAAATAAACTCATTTATTACCTAGTAGAAATATACACACATATGCTCTTCTAAATATCATCTGCTGCAGTGCTGTGTGTTTTGGGATGTGGACAGGAACAAAAAAGAGAAAATGTAGAAGGTATTAGGTAACGGTATCACAACATCCTGCTGCTATCTGAGGGAAGAAACATCTCTCAGACCTGTAAGTCCTACTTCAACACAGAAAAATCGAAACAACCTTCAACCTACTTTCCAAGGGCTTCCCAAATTTTGATTCAGCCGCGCCAGTTCTGGCGGTGACTGACAGGGCTGGAAGGGGCAGGGTCGCAGGGAAGGCAGCGTTTGCCTCACGAAGGAACGCCTACACTGCTCCCGCCCTCGGGCACAGGAGCTCAGCTCCCGCTTCAGCCCAGCAGCCTTTCCAGGTACAGAACACAGGCCTACAGAGCTACTTTTAACCAAACGCTGAGGCTTCCAGCCTTTTCCCACGGGCGCCGAGCGAGGAGCCTCTCGCATCAGGAACCGCGGCCCTGAGCGCGGGACGCGCCAGCCCCGCCCCTCGCCTCCCCAGCCGGGACCGCTCGCTCCAGGGCACGGCGCCGCGGCCCCGGGCAGCTCCAGCGCCCCCGTCCTCCCCGCGCCGTGTCCAGAGCAGGAGAAGCTCCCCCGGTACTCACAGCTCCCGCCAGCCCCGAGCTCCTCTCAGCGCTCCGTTAGCAACTACCGCTGTTGACAACCGGCCCCTTCCCCTTCCGGGCCGCCCTGGGCCTGCCGGGACTTGGAGTTCGGGGCGGGGCCGCGCACTGCCCGCGGAACGCGCTCCGGCCGCTGCCGGCGGGAACTGCGCGGGGCTTCCGCGGTGCTGCTCCGCTCCGGGCGGACGGCTAAGGCGGCACCATGAAGAGGAGAGCAGGGGAGCGGGAGAAAGAACTGAAGGTACCTTCCGTTTGCTTCCTGCTCCCCGCAGCCCCGAGGAGTGTGCCCGTGGCCAGCCCTCTCTCCGCCGCTCGTGGGGCTGTGCGGGGCAGAGCCCGTCGGAGCTCCGGTAGCTCCAGTGCTGGAGCCCCGAGCGAGGGGACTCCGAGGCCGCCGTGAAGGTGTTTGTGAGACGAAGGAGCCGCGGCCCCGCGCTCGGGGGTGCCCAGCACCGCCCCGCGCCCCCAGGGGCTCCGCCGGGGCTGCCCGGGCAGCGCGCTCTGCTCGCCCTGCAGGCTCGCATTCCCCCTGCCTTCAATGAGTGGCACCTCGTACAGCGTTAGCAGGAGCTAGTGGTAAAGGCGTGTGCCATCTGGGCAAGATACTTCAATTTAAAACAGAGTTCTGTGGTATATAGAAAAAATTGTGCAAGAACTATATGTTTTTTTTTTTTTTTGTCCAAACATTCCCAGTGAGGTGATGCATTGTGTAACTGCCCCTTAATTTTTAAATTTAAAAGTACTTTACACTAAGCCTGACCTAAATAAACATTTTTAAGTCTTTTATACTGCCCGAGCTTTATAATGTTTCTTTTCTTGTTCATGTGTTTAGAGGCAATGCTGTTACATGCTTACATTGAAGATGTTTTTCTACTGTCTGTGGAAGCAAACAGGAGTGCTGAATGCTGTTTCAGTGCCTTTGAAGGGCTTGTTTTACTACATCCTACATTATTTGACTTCAGCTCTTGATGGTTGTTGTACTTCTACTGATTTTCTGTACAAAATAGTGGTAATGAGAATCAGTAAGTGACTTGTGTGAAAGCATAGTGCTGATATTAGTGGTGTTAATGAAAGGAAAACCAATTCCATTATAAATTTAGAAAATGCCTTTGAAAATGGTAATCTCATACACCTAAACAGGGAACATACTAGTTTTGGTATTGCTATTAATTTACTATTCATTTTTAAAAGTTATTTCACTGCAGAGGCAGGGAAAAGGTCTGATATAAGTTTGCAATTAAGTATTTTACTAGAAAAATGTAGAGCCACTTTGCACTAGTAAGTTTCATAGCAACTCCTTAGGGACTACCTGGTCATTTTCTAATTAGTCTTTCTGCTATCCTAAGTAGCTGAAAGACAGCAATTTCAGTGTTCCATTTGTGTTCCACCCTTTCCATATGTCAAAACATATGCAGATGTCCCATCCAATATAAATACCTTGCAGAAAAAACCTCAACCCATACTTTTTTAGCCTGTACATTTGTGCTGTCCATCCAAGGGCCTTTGTCTTTTCAATGGGTCTTGAATGTATTTGCTTTAGGAGAATAATTGCCCTTGATAAGGTAATCACTAAAGGATATGCGTGAGGGGGTAAAAGCATGGTGCTTGCAATGTGCAAGCTACATTGGCAAAGGCTATAGGAGGAAAGGCATTTGAAGAGGTCTCAAGAAAAATGTATGAGAAAAACTTGAGATAAATAACGAGTACTGCTGTAGACACAACTAGATGTTGAGGGTGCACAGACAGAGAAGGATGAAAAATAACAAAAGTTCTTGCAGAGAATTTAAAGGTGTCACTACTTACAGAATGCCTTAGGAGGATGTGGTAAGTTGGACACTACTTGAGAGAAGCTGAGTATATTGGAATTGAAGCAAAATGAGCCTGTAGAATGTCTTAGACTAAATGGTTCCAAAGGAGAAAGCAGCAGTTGGAAGAGGCAGGGATATGCTAGAAGGAACATGCGCTTTTTTTTCCCCCATGGAAGCATTCTCATACTGATCATTTTCTACAACTTAATTGGAGATGTAATCTCTGGGCTCTTGTCAGTGTGCCAAGTCACCCTTTAGTCCATAGGCTTGGCCATTCTTAGCTTATGTTGCTCACCTGAGAAATGCTGAAGACAAAGGAACAGACAAAGAACTATTGTAGTAGTTCTGCCAAGACTTCCATTTAGGTACTGATTAAAGTATTTTTTAGCAAACCAAAATCTTAGTGAGGTTAACCCAACCTCTTCTGGAGAGTAAGATTTATGAGGCCTACTACTGAGAGGGAAGTGGTTGGGTAGAGAAGCTGGTTTGGATTATGTGTCTCCTGGCAATGTCTCTTGTCTCAGAATTAAATCCTGAATAAAAGTTCTTCTTTTGCTATAATTGTGTACAGTTAAATGCTGTCTATCAGAATCCCACTGATTGGCCTTTGCTTTGTAATTATGTAGTATGTTTCTTATATGTGATAAGCTGTTCTCAGGCTCAAGTTTTCTTGTATATAGCAAGTTTTGGTTTATGCTTCTGTAGAAGAACATTTTTGTTCCAAGTAAATGTGGTAGAAGTTC
The DNA here is from genome assembly GCA_013396875.1 of Vireo altiloquus. NCBI lineage: Eukaryota > Metazoa > Chordata > Aves > Passeriformes > Vireonidae > Vireo > Vireo altiloquus. The sequence continues at coordinate 964,821 of VZRF01002608.1, read as the reverse complement.
TGTAGAGTGCAGTGCTGTCAAACAGCAATTTCCACTTTGCAGATCACTCAGTTGGGTTGAGTAAGATTAAATGTGTAGTAGAAATGAAATTGTTTGTGCTAGTATTTGGTGTTCCAAGCCCAATAGGAGGAGGATGCAAATTCATTCCTGGGACGAGGGTCTGAAAAAAGTAGGAAAACCTACTTAACTACAGAAGGTAGTTAAGAACAGAAGTTAACTACTCATCTGTTCTAAAAACCATGTTGGGCATGTTAATGTCCTGTAGAATATTTCTCTGAGTCTTAAGTGGACAGAAAAACACAACTATTCTGAAGTTTCTATTCTAAAGACACCTTTGGAGCTGTTGCAAGCCATTAACTTCTCTGGTCTTCCCCATAGCAGATATTACTTCTGTGCATAAAACAAGAGCTGTTAGAGTAGATGTTGCTCATTAGCTGAAAAGGCATTTTTATGAAACAGTATATTGGAGTTTGTTCATACTTGTTTGTTTTAGCTTAGTTTTAATTAATGCAGTTTATAATTATTTTGATTATTTTTACTTCACATTCTTGGTCAGAGTTGGTCACTTCTTTTTCACTGGATATAGAAATGTACCATGTAAAGTAAAATCAAACAAACCTCCTATTTGGTGATCTAAGTAGGCTTTTAGACTTGGGAAGAAAGCTTTTTCCTTTTAGGATGTTTATGATCATGATTGATATTCACAGGTGAGTTAAAAAACTTAATCATTGTGTAAGACTTAATGTTCTGAAGATTTACTTATTCAAAGTGGATTTTTTAAAAGTTTTAGTATAACAGAGGCCAAGTTCTAGTTATTTCCTGTATATGCTTCCTCTTACCACTCTTTGCATATTAACACCTTGTGTCATTACCATGTGAAAGAGAAGATCCTCAGTCTGGAGTATTATTTTCTTTTAAAGTAAAGGTATTACCTTGATAGGTCTTCGGAATAGACCACTAAGCCCAGTTCACAATTACCTTATGTAGCTGTTTATGCTAATTCACTCTACTGTGAATACTGACTGCAGAGAATGTATTCCACAGACACTACTGCTATGTTTGTACAGCTCCAGCACAGCTGGGACCCCAATCCAATAAAGTTATTGCTGTACAAATAATAAATGCATCAATGTGCACATATCTGAATATTCACAAGGACCTTTACAAAGATATTCATATGCAGTATCACATTTGTGAGAAATGTTGGACAAAGTGGCAGGGAAATATAAGGCTTTAAATAACACAAAGCTTCGTATGTATTTTTTTTACAAGGAGAAAAGGAATATACAGTGTTTTGGCTGAGATATCATTGAAAGTCTTATTTTCTGCAGCATACTCATTTTTGCTGCCTGCAAAATAATACATGTTTACAAGGTAAAGCAGGTTGCTTCAACGTATTGATGCCCAAGGAAAATTAGGCAAGTATTCTCAGAGCTCTTCAGAGCATGATTAAGGGTTTGATTTTAGAATTAATGCTGAAAGATGTTGCCGGTACCATACAATGAAGTTTAAAAACTTTAGCATTGTTACCATGGTTTGTTCTAATATTACGTTGATTTATTGTTTTTGGTTATTGTTCTATCTCTTAAGATAAAAAAACATTATTAAAAAGACCTAAACAAAACAAAATTTTCTAATTGACGGATTAGATTCTTTTAGAAGTTGTATTTAGGAAAATTAATGAAACAGCTTAGATGCAGTTAAATAAGCTTCTTGTCATGTCATATTTCTGCTTAGGTAAATGGTGTGCAAGTTTCAGCAGAATCAGCAACCAATATGCCAGTAGCAATTTTTGTGGTAATCACATTATTGGACCTTCTCATTATTAATGAGACAATAATTAAGAAATAGTGTTGATGGTCACATAACACATTATTTGTATATTGGAAATGGTCAGGTAGAAGCCTTGCATATGCAGAATAAAATACAAGAAAGAATGAGTGGCAAATGTTTCTTGCTTTTAAATTCATCACATTCCTGCTGTTTAAATTGCCTCAGCTGCTAATGCTGGAACCATTACAGTAATGGACTCGGCAAATGAAGGAGAACTGGGACATACACACTTTATTACTGGAGGGGTAATTTTCTCTTCATCTGTAATAGCAGCAGTGCCTAGTATTGATCAGACCATCAAGATACTAATCCTCTGTAAAATTACTTGTTATAACTGAAAATGTGTTAATCCAAATCAGTCTGTGTCCTGACTTTCTACTTACTATTGAATACAGACTATTAGATGGTTTATTTTTTGTGATTTAAAGCCTTTACATTGATAATAGTCAGAGCTTCCTTTGCAAGAGCGTGTGCTTAATCTTAGCTATGGCCCAGGGTTGTCTTTTTGTTTTAACTAGAACATCACCCACTTAATTAAGAAGTGCATGTCTGTCTTTCTGCTCGGAATTATATTGGTACTTTAGGCTCTGCAGATTTATTAAATGTGTTGTTTTACATTCTGTCACTTGTTTTTGCTGTAAAAAGAACAGAACTATGCTTCGCGTATTGAATACTATGAAGATCTTGGAGCTAAGGATGTGAGGAGAATGGCTGCTCAGAACACAAATTTGGGTTTTGTGCATTGTGGCCTGGGAGGCTCTTGTATATGGGAGTAGTGTAAGGGAAGTCCAGTGCCAGGGGTTTAAACGTCTTCAGTTTACTTTGATTCTGGTGGTCCACTGCATGAGACAGTGGTATGGCGAGCTGTGCATGTCCCGTATCTCAATATGGGAAGGCTACTTTTTCTTACTTTTTTCTTTTCCCTCTGTTTGATCTATTTTTTCATAGTCTTGTATGATTAAATTGGAAGCTCACGTCTCTTAAGTCACATAGGCTCAGTGTAGTGGCTGTTCAGGTGCACGATATCCTGTAGGACCTGGGTGTGGGATGGTTCTGTGGACCCTGACCTTTCGTTAGACTCACTGCTCTGGGCTCCTGCCAGGTGACAGCCACAGGTATCCTGCCAGCTCGTGGTGGGCAAGGACCATCCTACAAGTGGGGCAAGATGCCCCATTGGTTGTTCATTTTAAAGACTCTGGTAGCATTCCATCCATTTTAGAAAATTTTTGTTGTCTAAATTAGCCTTTTGCTCTGGTAAAAGAGACACCATTTTTGTCTACCTAATTATCCTCTGCTTGCTTTCTTCATTATAATTTAACTAATTCAACTTGTATTGTTTGAGGAGACTTCACAGTTCCTAAAAGGTATTAGAGTATCAATTCCTTTACAGGGATTTTGATTCCTTGTCTGCCTCAGAACACTAAATTTTTCCCTCCCTTCTAAGGTAGAATATGAACACAATATATGTTTCTTGCTAAGTTCCACTTTCCCTAGTGAACAGCCTCTTTACCCTAGTTTTCAAGCAGTAGTCTAGAAATGTGTAGAGCAAAGCATCTTGTGTAACGTGATTTGGAGGAGTTCACTTATTCACCTAAAAGTTACACTTCCAAATGTAATGTAAACCTTAAACGTTTCTGTTGTCTTAGTAAATTGCTACTGCACTGTTATTAAACATTAATATGTTCTCAAACAGCAACACTGAGACAAAAGAAACAGACATTTGCAAATCCCATGTTAGATGTGAATTTCTAAAATGGTGATGATAGTTATTTACATTATTTTTCAAATATTTCTATAGCTTATAGCATTCAGGAAAATTATTTTGCCCCCAGAAATTAGGGAAAGTAAGTTTTGAAAATCCTTCCTGTTTTCTGTAGAAAAATAAAGTGAATTTTGGGGTTTGAATTAATATCTTTCTGAAGAGAAATATTGAGGAGCTTGTTAGCAGGTGATTCAGTTTCAGAAAGCTAGGTAGTCACCCAAATGCTTTAGTCTTCTGGTTCTGAATTTAGCTTATAATCTTAGAAGTTTCAGATGGAAATCAGCATTTTTGAAATAAAACCGTAGTGAGATGTCTCTCCTGGAGGTGCAGTACAGGGCCTACTTTCAATTTTATTTTTAGATTTTGAAAACATTTGATAAATAATTATTATATTTTTTTCTTTTACATCAGAGAAGATTCAGTTTCAGCTGAGCCAGGTTAGTGAAAACTAGATGGGTCAAACAGTGGTAGCCTAAAGCTTGTTTCTGTTCCCTGGGCAGTTGATGATCCCACTGATGCAGCCTTCAGCTGAAGCAGGATTGGGCTCTCATGCTTTTAATAATTCATCCATTTCTTAAATTATTTAATTACCTGTAATGACTGAGAGCATCCAAAATATCAAATGATCCTCTTTCCTTCAGCTGAGGCTGAAAAGCACTGTAGTGTTTTACTGTATTCTGTTAGGTTCACTAGTGAAGTGGAAAATATGGTTATGAGTATTTATTGGCATTTAAAGTATGGCACAGATTAGAGTTGAATAGAGTTGAAGCCTTCTGGGTAGAAAATTATAGTGCTGTAATTTCAAAACACTTGTGATTAGTTATGGAGTCTGATTATGGGAGGAAACTCTGTTCTACCTTATTTAGCTTAGCATTTTTTTGCCTTTGTATACATGCTACCCCAATTTCTAAAAGAATTACGTCTTTATCTCCTAGAACTTGTTCAGCTTCATTTTTTCCCTTTTATCTGCTGCTCTTCCCACCATTTTTATTTAAGACTGTAAAGTTACTTTAGTGTAACTGCTCTTGTCACCTTTGCCCTCAGCTAATCAAATAGTTTACCTGGAGGGAAGCATTTATCTCCCACTTTCATTATTATTATTTTCGTAGCTGTAAAGATAGATATTTTATGTCTCCAGAAGGGTGTAACAGTGAAACGAGGTATTGATCTGCTGTATTTGGCAATTTCTTTCCACCTTGCCATCGATATCATGTCAGCCTCTGTCTGTACTGTGGTTGACCTCACAAATAGCTCTTTATGTTCCCATTGGATTCAAATGATATACTATGCTCAAAACTAAATCAATGGATGATTATAAAGTTTTTAGTATTATTTCATAACCCTCAGGCAACTGGTACTTCATGCAGTGAATACTTGAAAAGGTACCTGATTAAAATATGCTGTTGATTCTGTTCTAAGGTTTAAGACTGTATTGAAATCAAACACCTTGTAATATTAAATTCAGGGTCTGAGTTATGTATTTCTGTATGAATACTATAATTACTGAAAATTCTGTCTGTAATTCACCAGAGAGATTCCACCCTACACTGGCATAAGATTTTACTTAAAATCTCCCAAATCTCATGGATATTCTGCCCTCTGAGTGCAGAAATTTCATGCACTGGATCTTACCAGTGGTAAATCGTGATCGTACATACCCTGTATTTACTTATAGAGGGTGGAGGAAAGGAGGTAAAGATCGAATAAAGGTTTTCATCTCCAAAAAATGAGCAGTAAGTTTAATCAACTTTTGAGTTGGAAAACATTGCTATTACTGCCATGTAAACCCAACTTAGGTACAATTCTAGCAGTTTAATTGGTAAAATTCATGTTCAAATGCACATTTAATAGATTGAATTTTTTTTTAGTCTGATGGAAATAGGTAGGATTTTCACAAGCAGTTAAAGGTCTTTAGAAGCCAAATATTACTGATTTTGAATGTTCCCTCAAGATCTGGAAAAATCTTCAGATTCTATTCTGTATTTACATCTAGTGTAAATTATGTCAATGCAGCAGGTAATGATGCTCTTGTGCTTAAAGGAAATACTTCATTGTCTGGTATCTAAATCATGTGATGGCAAACAACTGCAGTTAGTAAAATACTGAGCAGAGCTATGATATGTATGTATGTAATCATTGAATAAAACCAGAACAAACTATTCAGTCTAATGATGTTAGGTAGGAGAAAGTTTTTTGGGGACCTTCATTGTTAACAGTGCATATAAACATCGGGTAAATTACCATGTTTCTGAGTTGGAAAGCTTATTTAAAGTCAGAGTCTAAACAGAAATTTCTAATAAGATTTTGTAAAGAAAATGGGCATTTGTCAAGCATATCACTTTTGCAAGATATTTATGTTAAAAAAAAATTGTGAAAGTGTTCCAATGAGATTGATTTCAAGTAAAATGTTTCATTGTATATTGTGAGACCATGTAAGTGCCACATTCTGTAATACAATATAGAATCACTGGAAATTATTCCAAAACTCTGATGAGTTTGGAACTGTTTTTGTAAGCCTAGATTTTTTTCTAAAATGTAGAAGAACATTTTTTTAATGCACTGCAGCTATTACAGAATTTTAAAAAATCCTGTTCTGTCTTCTATCCACATATGAGCCAAAAAGTAGCTTTTTACTAAATTTGTTATTTCAGGTACTGTATTTGTTGAGTATAATGCAATTGACTTGACAGGAGGTGGGATCAAAAGGCAGTTCTGTTTCCCAATTTCCAGCCATTCCTGTGTTAATCATTTAGAATAAATGGGTTGAATCAGTTGTGGTTCTTTGCATCTGTGGTAATGGGGAAGGGAAACTCTTTTGGTTTGGATGTTACACTGTGATGATCAGTTCAGTAGTCAGTTATCTTTCATGGATGTTCAGTGCTCTGCTTTTTCACCTCTGGCGTGTGAAATGTAAAATGTGTACCATACTGGTGGTTTGTTTCTTTTAAAATTTCATGCAGAAGGTGGTAGTTGAGGAAAAGTACAGGAAGAAATGTTGGTTTATGTAGACTTACCCCATTCTTTAAACCAGAAGACATTAAGCTTCTGCATTGTCAAGCTTGAGAGGCATTTGGTATGTGCTGTCTGTCATTTCTTGAGCGTCTCTTGCTGCTGTCCAGGAAAATAATTTGTGATATCTTCATATGGACACTATTAATCTTGGTTCAATAGGAAGTGTTTATGGAAAGCATTTATACGTAGGCATAAATGAAATAAAAGCAGATTATAAGCACAACCAGTGTTTTATTTCACAGTCTTGTATTTCATTTTAAAAGAGTTCAAAAGTGTTTTACTTGCATTAGTAAAAGCTTGTATTCCTGGGTGCCTATTTTGCTTGACTGTGCCATGGGGAATTTTTTTTAAAAGAGCTTTATTCTTTGGAGTTTCTTTACATTCTTGATATTTATATTTTCAAGTTAGATTCCATAAGATTTTCTCTAGTCTTGGTGTAAATAAGAGTTGAAACTTGTATGAAATTTTCTGACCATGGGAGCCAGTGCTTTAGAAGACTTTCATAATCACTTGACTGCTGCAAGGTGTGCTTGATGAGAGTATATAGCTACGTTCTTAGTGGTGTTATAGCTTAAACTTTTATACTGAACTGTAGATATTGCTCAGCCTTCTCTGAACTGTTTTGAAAATGTCTTATGTTCCTGAAGTATTTCTTCACAGGAAGAGTGTTTGGGTGATGGAGGTGGTAGAGTTTCAGTCCCTGGAGGTGTTTAAGGAAAGGCTGGCTGTGGCACTTAGTGCCATGGTCTAGTTGACAAGGTAGTGTTGTCAAAATGTTGATCTTTCCCCAAATTTTTAATTTCTACTTTAGATAGGAACATCTTACCTGTGTAGAAAAGCTTTGAAATTTATTATTCAGTCCAGAAAAGTTGAATTATAATTTTATGGTTCTGGCTTCCTGAAAGTAATTCATTGTGATCAGTACAGTAGATTGGCCATTATCTGTGATTTGATAAGTGTTGATAGCATGACTTGTGTAATAAAACATATAAATGTAATGTCTACCTAAAGGAGCTTGTGCTCTGTATGTGTGTCTGTATATGTGACAGACACATGGGTTTATGGGCACTTAGTGCCATGGATTCCTCATAAATAATGACAATTCCTTTTCAGTTTGCGAAGCAGTTTGTGATTAGGGTCTTTAATGGCTTGGTATCATGACAGAAGGTGGTACAAAGCAGTAATGTCACAGGCGGGAGGATGCCAGTGACCCAATGAAAGAAACAAGCACTTTGCATGTTGATTTGTTTTGTGTGAGGGCAATTTTTGGCCCTGTAAGTGCAGGAGAGATGGACTGTTCATGAAAAGGGCATAGGGAGCTAACTCATGATCCTTTGTCAGCCTGATTAAATTTAGTGTCAAGCGTTCATTCATATGAAAGATGAGACACATCACTGTTTATCTAATAGAAAAAAGTATTTCTATTTTTCCTGAAGTCTTTTATATGTTAATAGAGGCAAACATGATCATGATCACATAATTTAAATGTGTAAGTAAAAAATATACATCTTTACTGGCAATGGTTTAAAAGTAAGATGTATATGTTTTATGCAAAATAATGCAATTTTGTTGTTAATCATGCTGTTCAAGCCATAACTCCACACAAAACAGTGCTTTTAAACAAATAGAATATACTGTTATTGTGCCATTTATAACAGAAATGCTTGGAATGTTTAGAGACTGATGCAAAATATTTATTTTGCATGCTTTAATATATGCTTCTATTTTGATATTAATATACAAATGTAGAATTAAAATTCCAGGTATTGGACCTAATTGTAAGGTGTTAGACTCTGGTTTTTAATACTGGAAGAAACATCAGTATTTAGAACAAGGGTTACGAGAGATGTAATTTTGGAAATAAATGCATGCATACAAGAAAATGGAAGGATTTCTCGTGAAGTAATTGAACTTCTCCTAAATATTTAAAGAACAAGAGGGGAAAAAGTTTAGATGTCTCTCCCTTCACTCTTCCTACCCTGCCAAATGTGGCTTGCTTAAAAAACTGCTGGGAGTTCTGTTTAATGTTATACTTTGCATGCATTTGTGATTTGAAATAAAAAAAAAAAAAATTAAAAAAAAGCCAAATTTGAGAGAGACAGTTTGAATGGCATGCTGTCAGTTTGGCTCTTCGTGAATTGGCAGTGGTCTCATTTAGGACCTTCAAATATGTGTCTGCCTGGACAGAATGAGAACATTTTGCATGTTCTTGAGAAGACAACCACTCCTTGCTGCCTCACAGTACTCAGTGGTGCATGACAGTTGCCCTTCATCGCTGTCTTCTTCGAACTTAACCTTTGACCGCCCACTTTGTTGCCGCGCAACGCTTGGAGCAGGCCAAGATGTTCATGAATGACGGGCATTGGCCTGCAACGTGCTTGTCATTATTTGACTGTCAAAAGTAGCCTGCCATTGGGCTCCATCAAGGTTTGAAACCTATGTGCAGCAGTCCATATTACTTAACTTCCAAGACTGTCAACAGGATGATCGAATGTGCATAAAAAAATGTGTGTTGAATATGTCTTTGATCATAATATAGGGAGATATTTTTTTGTGTGTACTAAATGTATTCATATGAGTTTCGCGGGGCCAAGAGGTTGATTCTGCTGCCATGGTAAAAAGTGAACTGTTGTCTCCTGTGGTCTAAGTTTCAAATAGCACAATTTAGATTTGAACAGCTCTGCCAGTTAAACTCTCAGCTTGTCTTGCGTATCCTATCAGCTTTTCAGCCAGCAGTATAAGCAGCGAGATACCAGACCAGTGGTGCCTGAGGTTAGCTGTCAAACTGGAATGTTATTTTGGATCTTGCTGTAATGTAATATCATAGAAGGAGGTCAGGCTGTGTGATTTGTAAAGCAGTTGTGCAAACTTAAAATGACTGAAATGTTTATTTCAGGTACTTTTTTTCCCATCTAAAATAGTTGACGAGAAGATCGAATTTATCATGAAAAAAACAAAGGCGATATAAAATTGTCATTTTTCTCTCAAGTACAGAATACAGTGCATAAAAGAGCAGCAAAATTAAATATGAAGACTCAGGCTGAAATTCACTGAGTAATAAATGCTTGACATTGAAAATATTTAACAGGCAGACATCTTTGTATCTTCTGATAATGAATCCCAAAGACATTTGGGAGGAACCTTGTACTTCATTTAACGAATGGGAATTTTACCTCTGGGTTAATTGTGAATATAAACTTGGTGTGTAGGTAAATTACTTATGCAATCTGTCATATATTAACTGTTTCATGCTTGGAAGTTTCATATCCTACTTTAGTAGAGTATTGGCTATTCACTTGGGCAACAGCTGTCTGTAACTGCCATAAATTTTAGTGTTTGAAACCTGTCTGTTTTCTCTCAAAATATATCAGTTCCTTCATAATTGAAATGGTATATTAAAATGACATCACCAAATTGCAACTTAAGAAAACCAGAGATTCACTAGAGCTTGTTCATTATGACTTCTTGCCAAACCAAAAAAGTAGCATTATCTTGCAAACTGGCTATAAAATTACTTTTTTTTTTCCTTCAAGTTTCAAAACATCTTCATGCTAATTTAGTAAAAACAGTAGAATCATAGTAGTGGTTATTGGTTAGATTGCTTAGAAACAAAAAAGTATTATTTTCATAATAGTTTTGCCCTCAGTGTATTTTCTGAACCAGATTTTATTTTTTCTGCTTATATCATTTGCAAGAGACCTCCGTTCAGAGGCAATGATCTAAAATACTACACTGTGTCATGGAGATATTTTTGGTCTTTTTGCTCTTAATCATAAATGCTGCTGCTGTTTAATAACCCAACTTGTTGATTTTTAGTCTTTGCCAGTATGCTGACATGTGGCTACTCTGAAATAGAGTATAAAATGCATGCATTCAGGTGTTTGCATACATATATGTACACATGCATGCCATAAATGTGCAAAATTCTTTGGCAAATACTGTGGTCTGTTATTAGATGTTTAAACTATTCTAAACTCTTTATCCTGCCCATGAAGTTGCTGTTAGTAAGTTTTGGTTTATGTTTCCGTTTTCTGGAGTAGTGTATAGGTATGCAATATGTTTTCGTGAAGAAGGCTTGAATTTTGGAAGTGTGTATATATGCAAACATACAATAATTTAAGTGCATTTAAGTAGAGAAATAAATGATGAGTATTTAAATTGAGCCATTGTGTTTGTTGATATGGTCTCTGAATTCAGAACTCCTTTTCAGCCTCCAAGTTTAAAAACTTACAAGGCTATTTTCAAACTACAGGAATGTTATTTTCCATTTTAGACAAATGTTGTTCTTTGTTTTACTGTAAAAATCAAGGTTTAATTTCTACTGGGAGTTAATAATACTCTTTGTAGTTTCTGAGGGAGAAAAGTTTAAAATCTTCAAGCACAGATTTTTTTTTTCACTTGTGTTCCTCCTCTAACCAGAGTACTGAAGAAACTGAGCATTATTATGCAGTTTATTGCATATCTTTATATTTTCCCAAATTGAAGTACTTTCGTAAATGCTGTCCAGTCTGTGTCAGAGCTAAGAGTTTTCAATGTTTTCGCTCTTGTCCTGTAGATCTTTTTAACTTTTCACTCTTTTAAAAGAATGTGGAGAAACCAGTTTATTAAAATAAAATGCAATAAAAAGTAAGTGCTCATATACACATGGAAATGTATTAACTATCAGGTGCTGGTGTCTTTTCCCATTGCCTTAAAAGATAAAAGGAGCACTATAAAAGTGTTTTCCAACTTTCTTTAGACATTAGAATTTGAAAGTGAAAGCACAGTGAATAAAGATGACAGCAGTTAAGTGTCATTATTTTTTTTTTGTGTTCTGAATTAAGAATATCCTGACTGAAAGCAAAATGTTTTAATGAAGCAAAGAAACTTCTGAAGTGATTCTCAGGATGGCAGGATGTGTGCATGTGCTTTTTATTTCAACTTCCAAAAGTGTTCAAAAGCCACATAAATGTATTTCAGAGGTTAAACATCCATGATGCTCTGTGGTGTTATAGGAACAAAATAAATCCTATTACCCAAAAAAAAAAGAGAGGCAGATAACTTAAGGGAAGTGCTTTGTTGTCACCTATACCCTCTGCAGTACAAATATCAGCTTGTCACAAAGGTTGAGACCTTTGTAGTGCATTCTTTCGGGGAACAAATCTGTCTTCTGGCTTTAATGTAAGAGCTGTGAAATATCTGTATTAGGTAAAATAGAGGTTAAGGCACCTTAAGGGCACTGAATTCTTATCTCTTTTTACTAGCAGTGGTGTCAACATGTACTAAAATGTGATGACCTACTCTCCTCTTTGATAAAAAGGAAAATGACCTGTCTACTGTGGATGGTGATAGAGTTGCCTGGGGCAGATTATATTGTCCCCTTCTTTAGTATTGGTGTGTAGGAAAATAAAAAAGGCCAGGATAGTTCTGTTTACCACAGAAGTATTTGACATTTCTAGCTACTGATAAAATATACTCAGGGGTAGAAAGAAGAAGCTGGTTTGCACTACTAAACAAGGTTATGAAGAAAGGCAGAGATTGTTGATTGTGTGAGCCCTTGGTATCACAGGACCTATGATACGTATCAAGAGATTCCTTCTGACCACTTCAGACACTCACGGTTCAAGTTCTGCATTTAACCCTGCTCTCCACTTGTCCAGGGCGTCTTGGTACACAAAAGGCTGATGTGTCTTGAGTCATGTCTTGAAATTCTGATGTACTGGTGGACTGTGGAACTTAGAGAGTTTAGTCATGCTCTTAGTTAATACAAGTAACAATATTTCTTGTATTCTGGAAATAATTGGTGTCACATGTAAGACCTTGTCTTGGTAGCATTCCAGAACATTTATTGTTTTGTAGCAATTAATTTAGCAGTCATTGTTGTTAGTCATTGGCTATAGCTGTGTGTGATGAAATATATATAACTTAGAGAGTTGATTTAAATCGTAGAGCTGGAACGTCTCAAACTCTTAAATGTACTTTAAGATTTAATTAATACTTCTATGCAGTTCTGTAAATGAAGGTGAGCTTCCTGCAAATCAGAAACTGGACTTAAGGATGAAGGAAAGATTTCTGTTGCATTTGTTATCAATATTTAAGAGTAGAGTGAGTTTCAGCATTTTTTCGTGTTTAGCAAGATGGCGATGAAATGCAGATGTCTCGTGTGAGTTCCTTGCATAATAATTGTGTCTCTTGTTTGCATAAATAAATTTTAAAAGTTTTATTGTTAAAAGTATGAGACTCCAGGGGATGGGAAATTGGCTTCCTGTTGCCAAACAGCGTTTTTTACATGGTTTAAAAACTGAAGTCTATGCCCAAAATGTGCGTTTTTGTGATGAGTGAAATCATAAGTGAACATTCATGAGAGAAACTGAAGAAGTTTCTTTAAAAGGCATGAAAGCCTTTTCAGAAAAGCATGAATCCCATAACTTTGGTCTAGTTTTGGCTGTTTGCAAATCAAGCTCATTAAGGTATTTGTAGCCTAAAGCTCTAAGTATTCATGAAGAAGGTAGAGATCTGTTGGTATTGGGTTTAATGTTGGTAGAAGATGAAATTTAGAAAGTCACTGTTAACTCATTTAAATCAGGTCAGTGAAGTATTTCTTGTTAGATCCTGAAAATTCTGACATACTCTTCTGAAGGCTAAATAATTAATTTTGGCTTTCCTTAATTGTTTAGAAACTTTTTCTAAGGCATGGAGAAGAGGAGATAACTCCTCAGACCATCCTGAAAAATGGCTTTAAGCAGACAATTCTTTTCAACTTGTTGAAATGGCACTTAGGCTAAGACAATTCCACCTCAAAAGTCCAGTTTCCTTAAAGGTGGGGTGATGCTCTAAAGCAGACTTGTGCTTCAAAGAATTTTTAGAATGATGAGGTGATGAACTAAGTCAAGGTTATTTTAAATTATTGAAAGTGTAGCAATATCTGTGGAAATATCAATTTCATTCTTGCATCTTTTTGTACGGTTATAAACTGATATCTCTATTGAAAACTGAAAGAACAATCCCAAGAATTTGGATTTATCAAGTGTTGTAGAATATTTCTGATTATATCCCTGAAGGGTAGCAACTACTTACAAAGTAAATGCTTATTGTTTTACAGAACTATCCTCTTTTAATTTTTATATATATATATAATTCAGCATTACATTGGCTTATACTTAACTGCCCATGATTTTACCTGAGTTTGTGATTAAAGAGTGTTCAGAAATTTGCATTAACAAGCCCATTTATTTATCATCTTTTTTTTTTGTTTCATAATCAGTGGGGGATTTGTTATTGCTTTCTTGTAAATACTTTTATTCCAAGGAATTTAAGTAAAGAAAAGGATATATCTAGTTCCTATGGAAAATAAATTAGAGAATGAATTCAGTAGTGAAGGTGGGCAATGAGTAATGAAGGAACAAAATAAGAACTGAAGAAAGAGGGACTTTCTGAAAGATGATAAAATACCAAGGCAATGTGATATTTTGGGAGGAAGATTAGATAAGCAGAAAAGTAACACAGAATTGAGTGATAATCAATAAAAAGTGAGTTACAAAGCCAGGTATCTAGTGATTCCTGTGTAATATTCTAGCATTTATTTGACCGAAATGTAATGAGTGGTGGTTGTGTACCATATATATAAGCAAATTTACATGTGTGGTTTGCTTTTTAAGAGAGGCTGTTTTGCAGTGTAAGTACATCAAATTTTTTTAAAGCCAAGTTATTTTTCACTTGGGTATCAGCTAATTCTTGTTTTGTGAGGAGTAGTGAAGGAGAGTAATTAATTGATACTGAGGAAGTAAAATAGAAGATTTTTTTAAAGCATGGAATGCTAACATAGCTACAAATAATAAAAATGAAAAAAAAAATCCAAACAAATAGTTGTAGAGAACAAGTGACCTGCTCATGGATAAGTACCTGCTGGCCTTGGCCATTGAGTCCTTCAGAGAGGTACCTGGCTGAAACAGTCTGAACTGCTTAGAATGGATTTACTTACTCTGAGAAAATCTCCTTTGCATGTGGAATCTTCCCTACTGTTGTGGGCCTGGGCCTTATCTTCTTTCCTTTCTAATTTAGGTTTCAAATTCTTTGAGAATTCCAAATTTCATTCGTGTGTGCAAAATGGCAGAACTTTGCATGCATAATAAAACTCAGTGACTTCTTGACAGTGCCAGTGGCATGATTAATTCCCGTGCATAATATATTCAATCATCCTATGCATATGCAGTGACAATATAAGCAAAGGGGAATGAAGGATCCCTATGGATGATGTCTGGGAGAGAGCTCTTGTCTTGCTCTTGTCAAATATGTTTGTCTCTCCCTGTGTCCCCACAGATTTCTTTCTCCTTGGGCTTTATGCCAATCGCAGCATCTTCCCCATCTGGTCAGTATCAGGAAGGTGGACCACACCTCAGCCTCTTCCATCACGTGCTGACAAGTTATAGAAGGCAATATAGAAGGCATAAATGGAAGGCATTTTCCTAAGGAGCCTTTTCCTAATAATCCCTGCTGTTTGCCACATTGAGTGTTTTCCTGTAAATAAATCGTACTATTTGCAGAAAATTGTGCCAGGTGTTTGACTGAAACAATTTTGTATCAGGTGATGTAGTGCCTCATATCCCAAATTTTAGGCCTTTGATTGCATTTATTCTTAGGAATGATCTGGTAACCTTACAGTGTTAGTCAGTTGTGTTTGTAGCATGTCACATAGTTTTTTTGTGCTTCTGCAGATAATTTCATGAATGATTTCATTATTCCATGAACAGAAGTAAAAAAGTCAAGACATTAGAGGCAATTAAAAGATTTTTACTAGGATCACCAAAGCTCTCAAACTAGAAAATTACCTCAATCTCTTTTATGACATGAGTAGTTGCTCTAGCAGGCTCTAAACAGGGATTACTTGGTGCCTGTAAATGTTAACAAGAAGGCGTAGAGAACTTCTACTGACAAGCCAGTATAGCTTTATGACATTATACTGGCAAAACTCTGTATGTCATATTTGTATCTACTTATGTGGAAAGGTATAGTGCGTTTTTCTAGCAGTAGATTTTAGGCAGGTATGGTGATTTGATGTCATGCTGCACATACTTCTGTATCATAGTAAACAAAATACTTGTATCTTGTTAAATTAATAAATCAAGTAGATTTTGTAGCTGTGTTTTAGTAACTGGATAAAATATAATTTAAATTCTGGCTGGTTACCAATGTTTATCAGTGATGAAAAATTACAGATTAGTCTGTATTTCTATAATCAGAACATTTACACAATGGATATATTGTTACAGTTGTCGTTTTAGTTCTGATTATTACTCAGTATGTCTACTGCAATTTTCTCATTTACAGCTGTTATTGAGCTCCATGTGTAATAGATGGAATTACTGTGTCTGCCATTTATTTAATGAATAGCCTACAGAAACATTAGTGTTAATAATATTATCCACTTAATGTACACAACAGTTTATAATATGGATAGATGAATAATGTGTTGCACTATTTAAATTTTATTGGAATGAGATAAATAGATCTAGGGCATTTTTGTTCGTAAATGCAATGTTGGAGTCATCTAGGGATTTAAAAGAAGTCAAATCTAAGCAAAGTGATTGCAACTAGTCTGTTATCTAATATATGAATAAAATAGTTTAGACTTAAAGCTCTATTTTTTTGGAGAGGGGACAACATGGGAGGTTTGGACCATGAGGACATTTTTCTTTTTAAAATAAGTGAATGCCAGCTGTTCAAGTTATTTCTTAAAGGGGTGTATTCTGCTAATAAGGAGGACTGGATTGGAAAACTAACAGTTTGGTTTCTTTGCTCAGTAGCAAGGAAGTGGACATGAGACACAAATGTTAAATAAAACTAAACTAAATATACCAGTTTGATAAATATGACATGCAGTCCTGATTAAATAGCAAAAATAGCAGTCTCTGTAGTAAGCAAAGTCAGGCCTTGTCCAATGCAGGCAGCTTCCTAGCTATTCTTGCTCTTTATCTGCTCTTTTGGCTTAGATCAATGTAGAAAGGCTTGATTTTGTAAACCTAAGAGGAAAATATTTCCTCTCCCTCCCCCAGTTTTGGGTAATTTTGATTGTATGAAAGGGGAACTCCTTGGCCAGTTTTATTAGACTTGGAACGGCTTCTCTAAACTGGCTCTTCAAGATACTATTTTTGCAAAAGTTTTTGTATAACAGGTAATAAGGATATATTTTGGTTTCATGAAAAAGCACTGTAAAATGGAGCAACCATAATTGTGGGTTTTTTCCTTTTTTCTTTTTTTTTGAATAGGCACTTAAGCAAAATCTCCAGTAAATGTAATGTAGAAGTTATGCTGTTTGGGTCAGAGAAAATGAAGTTTGAGTTTCTGACAGCAGTGTTTAAGTTCTGATATTTTCCTTGCTGTGTTGAGACAAGTTTAATAGGCAAAGGTAATAATGAATTAGACCAACTTGTAAGGTTATGGAAGTTAGACAAGGCTAAAGAAGATCTTATGTGTCCTAAAGCTAGACTGACCTTGCTTAGTAGCTCTGTGTGGTCTTATAAGGGACATGCCTATGGCTGTTGTAGCCCAGTGTATTTTGGGTTAGTTGCCCCCATAGCCCCAAAATGTTCTTTATAGCAGACAAGCTGTGCTGTGCAGACCAGTGAATCTTTGTTGCTGAAATTACACAGGTCATCTGTTGTTTAAGTCCGCAGATCTCAGAAGAACTCTGAGAGATGTTGGTATATTCTGTTGTGAATTTTTGGTGGATTTTTTAGTTATAGTTTTAACTCTGTGGTGAATGGTTTAAACTGAGAGTGTACAGAAGAAGGTCTGTGCATTTATGTACGTCTGAGGCGTTCTACTAAACAAAATACCTACTGAGTCTTCCTGCCGTAAGACTTATGTCCTCAGAGCTGTGTATCCATAAATTCCTTAGCGTTACCAATACTTTGTCACTCTCCATTCTAAGCTACATTGTAGTGCAGGAATTCAGAAGCAGTGACCTACCAGCATTTTAGGACCACCAGAGGACTGCAGAGAGCTGTCTGGTATTTTAACTCTTGTCCCTCAAAAGTACCTGGTGTTTCAGAGAGGGCAAAATGTGTGCATCACATACACATGCTTTTTTTCTGGCCAGTTGTACAATGCTGTAATTTTCTTCCTTGAAAGAATGTGTTATGTGTTATTTATTTGAGGCCGTCTATAATTCTATTGCAATATAAAATAATTAACTTCCAGCATTTATCTGATTATTTTCTCAAAAATGTAGAGCTTTCTAGAAGTTCTGTAACATATCACACATGAAGTATAGCACAAAAATTGATATTTTCACAGAATAAATAATTTTGGTATCTTCAGTGTTTTCTCTGGTTACTCTATCAGTTTTTTCACAGATTTTTTTTTTTTTCTCTTTTGCTTAGTACAGAAAAATTACATCAAATGCAGGATAACAGAACACTGTCAAACTAAGAAGGTTTTATATGGACAGCATTAGACAGGAGCAGAAAGATCCAGTGCACTAATAGGCACGCTCACATGAGCTACCTAGTCCATTGACAGTTTTTTCCTTTGTTCTCCCTCTCGACCCACTTTCTGCCAGTGATTTGTGACATATTTTGTAAGAGATCAAATAAGCCCTTGACACCTGATTGCAATGTAGTGCTTGTTTACAGTTGCATTTTTGAAGGACCTCTAGACAAGATGGAAGGTTTAACTTAAAGTAATTAAATTTGCATCTGCTCTGTGACAGGAATTTTCTCATGTGTGTATCCTGTTGAGCAACTTTTACTGTAATTGGCCATGAAGTACCAAAAGAAGGATCCAGGTAGACAAAATCATTGTTGCCTAACTACTAAAATCTGTCATGGTATTTCTTAAGGACTGGCTCGTACTTGGCTTGTGCCAGGTTCTTTGAAATATAGTAATGCCTACTTTTCATGTTTTTTCCTATTATTTTAAATGTGGACCCTGAATCGAAACACAAATTAAGCTGAACTTGATGAATAGCATTTTGTATTAACGTTTTAAAGTCTAAAGAACTATTTTATAGTTGCTTTGAATTTAACATGGTTAATTCATATCTGTTATTTGTGGTGTACTTTGGCCAAGTGGATATTGTTGAGTCCTGTGACCAGTGAAATTTGAAGTAACATGCCAGGAGGTTCACCAAATAACATCTGAAATGGTTTTATGAGGACCAATAATTATTTGCATCTTGCATGATCTGTTCTTACGGCTACTTTTGAGTACAGTGTAGGTTAGAAGAAGTAGTTATTTTCAGCCTGCTACCTACAAGCAAGATTAATAGCTTTTGAAAGGGCTGTAATGAAAGGCTGACCCAACTGGCTTTTGTATTATACCTTGTTTATCCTGCTCTCATCTTTATCACCTTTGGGCTACAACAAAATCTAATTTATGTTAGCAGTGCTTCATTGAAGGTGAAAGGTCACATTTTTAATGAGGGTAGCCCTGATTGGGATACAGGTTTTAAAATGTTGTATGGTAGAGTACAGTCAACAAAGTCCATGTAAAGAAAATTATTCCAGAAAGGGGCAAGGTAACATTATCTGAGTGGGAAATAAGACCACTTTCTTTTATTTAAAGTTCAATTAGCAAAAGTTAAATAGTTAGGAAAAGGGATTTAACAAAATACCAGCAATGTGATGGTCATGTCTAATAAACCTTTATAGTTTTGGTAGGGCAGTGGGTTCTTTGTGCTGAGAATAATATTTTGGAGATAACCTATTTCCTTTTCCTTGTTTTGATGCTATTTCCAAAAAGCATCTTCCTCTCTCTCATATCTCTGACTTGAGTGGGACAGAAATGAAACGACCACCTGTGCTTGTTCCAGGGAGAACTTGTCTGTATTTGGAATGGTTAACCATAATACCCAACTAGGTTTGAGTTTTCCCTTTAGAAGGAAAAGTTGAATTATGCTCATGAGATTGAGCAATGGTGTCTATTAGTGGTGTGTTCACTTTGGTAAAGCAGAGCTTTTGAGAGTGGTATGCTTTAAAAATGATCCGCTGGATTTTTGTTGAATGGTGTTAATGTTAGAATTCACTATATGACTTAAATAACCAATTTTATGAAACATGCACCTTCTCATAGAAGCCAAAATTTTTTTTTGAGATGGATTAAAACTTCAAGAGAGTTCTAGTCAAAAGAAGTTTAGCAGGTACATGGGGAAGTTTTAGGGTATAAGCAACAAAGGTAAAGTTGTAAACTCAGAACAGTCAAAAGCTGATTTGAAAGAAGTTCTTGGTTTCAGGTTTTCAGCATTCAAATACTTACTGTGAGTGACTGGTGTTTGCCATGAAAACTCACTCTTTCATTTATGTGTGTTGTTGCAAGTGACAAAGTGCTTCAGTTATGTTCAAGAAAATGGGAAACATAGCAGGGATTTTGAATTTCATTACTTTTTGTGGAAACAACTAACCTGGGCTTAGTTCAAAGTTAGCATAGAGAAGAGTGGTGGAATGAGCCGCTTTGGTTCTTTACAGTCAGATTGCCTTTCATGGAGATACAGATTTTCAAAGTCTGAGCTTTTGTATCTTGTTTCTTAACTATATGTATAGACTGTGCGACTGTAACCACTGTGCAAAACTGTAAGGCCCAGAGGATTCACCTTGTGTGGGATTTCAGAATGAAAGTTTAGGAGGGCTACAGGTTAGATTGCATAAGAGCTGCAAGGCTTTGGAGAGGTATTGTGCTGATGTCAGAAGCACAATCCTGATTTTGGATTGTTTTCTGTGTATCATGCTGCATCATAACTAAATATTGGGTTATGCGCCTGTATGACAGGAACTTTTTATCCCATGGTCATATGTGAAACAATATATTGAGGCCTGTTGGAGCAGTTTGAATGCAGAGTTTCTTCTTCTTCTCCCTGATACTCACAGCTCCTGTAGCTGCCCTTGTCTTTTTAGCAGAGGTCAGCCTTGCTGTGCTGCTCCTGCAGTGTCTCTCCATCCCTCTCTCTCCCTTTTTCCCTACCGCAGCACTCCCCTGTGCCTGGGCTCCTGCTGTCTCTTGGCAAGGAATAGAATCACACTGTGCTTTAAAGCAACATAATGTTGGGACTCCCCTTCTTTTCATCCGTGCCAATAGGTCTTGAACTATTAATGCAAATCTTCAAAATGATTCTTTTAAATTTACACTTGTTTTACATTATTTTATAATTAAGTTTGAGTGTTTAAAGAGATGAAAAGAATAGAAGTTTTTGAGGTGATTAAATATTAATTTTATTCACATTTAACCCTAATTTACATTAAGGATGTTAACTGAAAGGCAGATCTTTTGAATTCAGCGTTTTCATTTTCTTTTAGCCTCACTGATGAACAGTTAGATCTTGTCATATAAAGTGTCAGGGTCCACTGGGATAGAAGGAATAATTGTGCAGTCTTGTACTTTTTAGGATGGTCTGTTTGTGATGCTTACTGTTTCCTAACAAAATAAAACAAACAAAAAAAATTTAAAAATCTTTTGTCGAAATGAAAACTGAGATTTGAAACAAGATCTTGTTTCAAACCACTAGAGGGACTGTCCTGCTTGAGGACTCTGGCTTACTGTCTGTCTTAACAGGACTTCAGTGTCTTAGCTGATTTCTATAATATTTTACTGGAAGGTATATCAAGGGGTAATATTGGTGACAAAATCTTGTATTACATATGTGTTATATATATATTTCATGCAGGGATATGAATTTATGTAAATATAAAAATTTTTGCTGCATGCAATTACAACTAGGTGTAGATCGACCGCTGATTATTTCCTTTTGGAGCAATTATGTTAAATAAAATGCACTCAGTGTCCTTCTGTTAAAATCTATAGTTCTTAATTGAGAGTTCAGGAAATGCAGAATTTATTTCTGTGATGTAAACTGCTCACAGAACCCTGGATAAAAGTTCAGACTTGGTATTGCATAAAGTGCTGTAACCTATTGGATGCATTCAGTGCTTACACTTGCACAAGTAAAATCCTGCAAATGATACAGGCCTTTGTGCTGTGTTTAATAAATTATGGAACTTTGAAGAATCTTTGAGAAGTGGGGCCTGCCTATGACTGAGCAGTAGACATGAATAAGTGTTATCCTCAAGTGTATCTAGCAGACAGTAATAGATGCTTGAACAGACAATATGAGCACTGAGTGAATGATGGTAATAACATTAAATATTTACATATAGCAAAAGCATTTTGACAGCAGAAAAGAGACTGTCTCAGCAGTAAGGTGGATAAACCCCAGCGTGATATAGTATACCTTTCTATAGGACAGCTTTTTATTAATAACTAGCAGCGTTTCTCTGTAAGACACATATTATGATCTACTGTCATACAAGACAATTTTCAAGACTTTATTGGTCTAATCTCCAGGTGCCAATATCACTCCATACCTACCGCAATGCAAAAACAATGACTGAGTTCAGAAATAAGAATAATTGAATAATAATATTAGCCAAAGTAGATTCTAACCTGTTACCAGGTTCACTCTACTTTGCCTTACCTCAGTTTTACATTGAATTTTCTCGTGTAGGATTTATCTGGAGAACTGTGTCCTAAAGAAAGTTGTGCTCTGGCTATGCATGAAAGAGTTGATGAAAGCAAGAAGTGCTCCTGTCCTCTCCACTGCTGAGCGGTTTCATAGGAGTAAATCCATTTTATTCCAGATTCCAGAGTTGTTGAAGTGCAGATATTTGTTTATGTGTCCTTGTTTTGGTTTTTGAGGGAACCTGCAAATTATGATTGTAGAACAGCTGATATTCCTTGCACTGGACTGGTTAAAATAGGTAATGCTTGACTTCCCACGTAATTTTAAAAGGGAAGTACTTTATCAGAAGCATAGGACAACAGTTGTTATACTGAGGAGCATATGAATTTTGTTAGACATTTTTATCCTTCTAAATGCATTCCAAATAGCTTTCACTTACAGCAAAGAAAAAACAACGGTGACAGTAAATTGAATTTTTTTGAAATACTATATTAAGCTTGTATTACTATGATGAACCTGTTTGCATTTAATGTCTTATATAATTAAAACAAATTAATATTAAAAATGAAGTAAAATTGAGTGCTATCAAGGCACTTTTTCATATATTCATTGTCTTGTAACAGCAAAAGAGAACATAGACCACAATTCTAGAATTTGTTGCTTTAAATCATAAGTAAGGTTGGTTTTTTTTTTGTTTCAATATTTTATGGCAAAGATAATTCTTTGGAAGTTGATAAGGGAAACTTCTTGTTGAAAAGATGCTTGACAATTCCTTTCTTAGCAGTGGCTTTGGTGTAGATATCCCATCAATGTCCTTGAGTAATCAGTGTAATTTGAGAATACACATAATTATTAATATCTGGAGTATCTAAGGCATATGACCAGTTGAGCTCTGGTCAGTCAAGTGTTCTTGAGCTATAAGGGCAAATACATTTTCACAATTTTTAAGGAAAGAATCTTAATCTTGCAGAGAAAAGGACTGGTATATTGCAAGAGGGAAGAAATGTTATACTCCTGCAAATACGTGAATGATAATGCTTTGCAAATGAAGTGTGACAGAAATTTAATGTGATGTATCCTCATCCTGGACAAGTTTTGCTTTGAGGGGAAAAAGTTTTGCAGGTGATGGCTGTTCTGACGAGCATTCCTCTGTGGCTGTAAAATTGATGTGAGCTACAGAGCTAGAATGTCGATAACTTGATGCCAGTGGATATGAGCTGAGATGTTCTGAATGGGGACTGCACTGAAGATAAACCCAAGTGGGCTCATTTAGCTGTCTAAAACTTGAATCATATTCCTTGTTTGTTTCTTGGATATCAAGAACTGGAAATTATGCAACATTTAAATTTCAGATTGAATCTGGAATCTAGTAGGGGAGCATGCCCCTGGCTTTCAGAGGTTTATGCATCTCAGGATCCTTAAGAAACAATACCTGTTTTGGAGCAGATGATCTACATGTGTTTTTCAAGGCAGCTACTAGTTTGGAATCTTTTTGGATTAAAACTTCTAACATGCTGATCAGCAGTTACTCTAGTTTAAATAATTTTTCTTTCTAACACAGCCTCTGTGTTAGAAATAAGGAAGTATTGTAGTAAAAGCAATACAACAGCAGGTCCCAAAGTAGGGTGGAAATTCAAATACTTAAAATGTATTTACAGTAGAGGTTTACAAACAGAGTTACAGTGTGCTGCTCATTCAGTGAGTGGAGCTTCTCCCATCTGGATTTATAAGAGGTTTTTAGTACTGCAGTATTTATGTACTTTACCTCATAACTCTTTGCCTAATACAATGATAAGTGTAGTTCATGTGGTTGTGTTGTCCTAATGTAACCATCAAAATGACAATTTTAACTTCAGAAACTTCTTTCATCACATGTAATTTCAGGGTTTCCTGATGCAGATACATAACTGAATAAGATTCTGTGTTCATCATATAACCCTCGAGGTCTAGACTCGAGAAATGGTCAGGACCTGAGAACATACAAAACTTTGCTAAAGTTTTCTATTTCCATTTCACTGAGTTTGCAGTAGGAAAATTACATTAGACAAACTCTGCAAGCGAAGTTCTGTTGCAGCCTGAATAATGTTTTCATGAGCAATGTTTTAAAAGCTCTTACTCCTCCTCTTCATTCTTGCCTCTCACACTTCTCCTTGTGGCTTCAGAATTTGGAGAAATTATTTTTAAAGCAACATCTAAGCATCTTGTGATACAAGTTATATTTCAATCAGAACAGACATATGGTGTCCTCCTGTAGCAGTAAGTCTCCCTGGTGGGGATTTTTGATTTTTTTTTTCCTTGTTTTGTAGTATACAGTTCTACATACACTAAAATACATTATTTTTTTTTAGTTCAATGAAACACATAAAATTTGGAGTAATGAGAAGTGGCAATTTAATGCCAGTAATAGGAAGCAGTTTGAGGTGATTTTCTGCTGAAATTAGTACTATAAAATATTAATATATTGCTATTCATTTCATGATGATAGATGTGGGGTACAGATGTAGAATTTTTAATTTATTCATCAGTATATAGAGTGTCCATAAATAAATGGTGTCCGTGTGCTAAATGACTAGAGAACATAGACTTTTTCTTGCCTTTTCCTGTAAAAATGTTGTGAAATAAAAATGCAGAGGCCTCCACTAATGACAGCATCATTTTTTTTGCAATCTATGCTTTAAACTTGATCTAAGCGTGTAAATTAATTTTTTTAACTTGGTAGACAATTGTGCTGGTGTTCACACATTAACTTATATTAGTCATGAAATGTATTTCTTCACAGCTTTTCATGAGTGGGGTTGTGCTGCAAAGTTTAGTTTGTTTGCATAAACCTCAGCATTGGGCTGCAGCACTGGTCAGCAGAAGAGAAGCAGGGTAACAGAGGCGTGGGATGGCTGTAACTCCATCGTAGTGACAGTAAATCTGATGGCAGAGGTACACAAAGTGTCAACAACATGCAAGCAAGGAATGGAAGAATGTGCAAAGTTTGCAGCCTCTATAACACTTTATTAAGCTGTGAAAGCACTCCAGATAAAAATAGTAAGGATAGAGTCCATTCAAAACGGAGGGGGGGGGGAATTAAAAATATTAAGTTGATGAAATATTTTCCTAAAATCAAATTCAAGAACTGTCTGAAGCCTCCAGTGCGTAGGCTTTAAGATACACTGGCTTGGCCGGTCGGAGCAGGCTGTAATAGAACTGTGTGTAAAGCGTTACCAGCTATTTAAGGGCGCGCGTGTTGGAGTTAGAAAGCAAGAGGAGTCGTCTCTCCGCATGACCCCGCTTTGTCTGTTGTTTTCTGGTGAGGAGGGGAGCTCTCTGCGGTGCTGTGGGTAGGTTGTGACCTCGGTGGGGCTGTACCCGCGGAGGTGAGCGGCACTAGGTGGCACTGGAGCTCCGCCTGTGCCGGGACCGCCGCGCTCCTCCCTGCGCTGCCGCTCCCGCCTCGGCGGGTGTCACGGAAATTGTTTTATTGTTAAAGGCCATAGTGTAATATATTCATCTCCATCCGAGGCAGCCATTTAATGCCCTGAAACATGCCCTCTCACAGCTCTGGCCTGTTGACTATGCTTATTTGGTGTAATAATTAGCAGAATTTCTCGCTAACAGCGGTACTTACCAACACCTCACATTTTCCTCTGTGTTTTTGTACGTGATGGATTGTGCATTCTATGAATAAAGTTAAGCGGGTCACAGCCTAAGCCCTGTACAACACAGCTATTTTCTGCACAATAGTTCTGAATAGATATATATTAACTCCTTTTTAATCCCCGTGGTGTGTAATGCAAACAACTTTGAGTCTTTTTGTAGTAGGCTATTGAAAACTTGTAAGCACAGAACACTTAACTTGTCAACTTGAAGAACAAAAAAAGAGAAATGGAATGAGGAGCTACAGATATTGGAGTACAGTGTCTTTTACCAATGGCAGAATTTAGGAGCCTGTTCCAGTGCTTCATGAAGTTTGGTACAGATTACTTTGTTCCAGAGGAGCAATTCTCATATGCATATTACAGGTGATCTCTCTCCTATCATGGTGTTCAAAGTTAGTCTGCTTGGTGTGAAAATACAGGTTGGAATTCTGAGTTAAACGGTGCTTGGGTTTTTTGTGCTTTTCTAGCTGGAAATGATTTAGCTTAAAATTCCTGTCATGAAAAAAAAAAAGGTCCCTGAATAAATGCTGTGGATAAGGATCTTCATCGTGGTTCTTTCCAAATGCAGGGGCTGATAAAGTTAAGGGTTCCCCAAATTATTAGGTAACTGTAGTATTTTTTCAGTTAAACTCCTAAGTAAAAATCTAATGGAATTCTTATATAATTAATTAGCTCAACTAACAGTGGTTTGAGGCATATTTTATATGGCAGTTCAGCTCTGCATGGAGGCTATCAAACCTTTGTCACTAGTTTAGTTGAGAATTGCAGCATATGTAGTGCAAAATGTGGGTCATAAGCTCTTGCAATTGTCTGTTATTTAATTTTAAAATCTTCCCTTTGAATATTTTTTTTAAATCCTACATTGTTCATTCCTTTTTCATTCAGCCCTTCTTGAATTCTGGTTACTGCTGAAGCAATTCCATTGTAGAAGGGGAAGTAATACAGCATGTTAAGCCAGCAAATAAGAACAAAGGTGGGTCTGGCAGCTTTCTCTTAATGTCAGTTCCTTGCCCTCAGCCTCCCTTATTAATGCAACTGAGCTGCTGTCACTCAGATGGTTTTAACACAGATGTGCAGGCTACATGTCAGAAAGGGTGGCCTAGATTTTTGAATTTCAGGTTGAGAGTACCCCAACATACAAAACCACTGTATCGAATTATAAAATGGTTGACTCCAGTCCTTGTAGACATTCTGAAGGAAATGAAATTTATTTATTCTCGTCTTTGACATATCCTCTAAGGAAGCAAGAGAGTTTAGATTTTAAGGTGTCTGCATTATGTTCAGTTGCATGGAGACTTTCCTGTGTGCCTGTAATTTTATAATAGTTCAGAACAATTCTTCTCTTTGTCAAGTGATACTTCCATGTTAGAATTATTTTTTGTGTGCTTGTATCTCTATGTAAATGTTTTTACATTTTCTCACTGTTCCTTCACTTATACTAATTTACTGTGGGCTTTTTGATAATGTTCTTATATAACATATACAGATACTTACTTAAAAATACAATCAGAAATTATTCAGTGTTTTTTCTTTACTGGGACATTTCATGAATTCAGTTTTGAGTGTCACCACACAGTTGATTAAACATGTCTGTATTTTCCTATCAGCATTTTACAGCTTTAGTATATGTTGTGGATCAGTATGGCTGCCCCTCTTCTTCCTTTGCTTAGACAATGAATCCAAGCCATTCTAGAGTGAGTTAGTAATCTTGGTAGGAATTATTCCTTTATTAAATTTGGCAGAAGAAATTTTTTGGCAGAAGAAGGAAGCAAATAGGGCAAAGGAGAGTTGTGTTGAAATCTGGAATAGTCCTCTGTGTGCCAGCCTCTCTCTTTTTCACCTTCAGAAACCCAGCCTGTATTTGAGAATAGCCTGGAGAAGGGAAGAGATGATTTTGAAAAGATTTATTATTAATATACTACTTCACATTCTCAAAATACAGACAGAGGTAGCAGCACGACTATCTAGAGTCTTAGACCAATTAGGAGTGTAAGAAAGGACAGGCAAGAGTTTTCCCTGAACAAATGTAGAAGGAAAACTTAAGAAATAAATTTTGTACATTACTATTTTAGTTGAGTAGTGCTGTTCTGTGAAACTATAGCTGAACATTGCAGGTGAGGGGAAAAGTTAATGAGAAATAAGGTCTGTATATGCAAATAATAGAAATGAAAACTGGAAATTAAGTATTAGCCTTTTCATGAGTCAGAATAGCTTTATTAAAACAGCATTACTTGAAAATATAGGAGTTCTTAAGTTTGCTCAAAAAACGTATTCTTAAGCAAAATGTGGATTTGCATTATGAAATTCACCTGGATTTGACGCAAAGAAAATGGCTTAACAGAGATCTGCTTCTTTCACAGCACCTCAGTGCTCTCTTGTATGTTACCTCTTAGTATACCCTAAGAATATTTACATTCTGCAAAGATGGCTTAAGAATAAAACGTGAGTAGCCCTTCTTTTAGCTGCAGTTCTTTAACCTTACAATAGTACTGCAAATGTTCTCAGTACTGTGAAATACAGATACCAACAAACCCCTGTTTTCTTGGATTGTGAGGCAGAAGAGAATGTCCAACACCAAGGTCTCCTGATTCACTGACCACTGGTGACTGGCAAAGTGATTAATCAGAACCAAACTGAGGAATGAGATGCATCAAACTTTCAGTCAGTGTGGCTTTGCTGCCTCCAGTTTATTTGGTTAGGCTGTATGTGCAGAACTTCTTAAGGAAATATGAATGATTCACTGTAGTCTGCTGGTCTACACAGTTTGGGAACCACTCATTTAGAAAAACTTCCAAACTTGATATAAGAAAAAATTCCCATGAGGGAGAATTCATGTTTCACAGAGGTGTCTCCTCCAATGCCTAATTATCCTTTCTTTTCAATTGTGCTCCCTGTTTCTGGTCAGAACTTGCCCAACATTTCTGACCCTGAATTTTGCTAATTGTTGCCTGCCAACTTAACATTTAAATGTTAGCTTTCTGTTCCCCATGTGGCTTATTTTGGAGAATGTGAACAAAACAAAGTCTTCAAGCTAAAAAAAATTAACCAAGTCTGAATTGTTCACTATGAAGTGTTTCTTTAAATGACTTTTTTTGGAAAAACATCCCTTTTTCTGCAAACCATATATCAATTTCTTTCTTGGATTTATATGCCAAAGTTCAATTCAACAGTATTTCATTAACAGTTGTCTTATTATAAAGTTGAGTCAAAAACTGTAGTATTTAGGTTTTCTAAGTGAGTTTTAGTGTCATTTGACCGATGGTGTTGTGTATGCAAAGTTAGGAAATTCGTCTTTAATAAATACAAACCAGTGTCTATGCATTTATTACACAAGTCACTCTTATAAATCATAGAATCATAAAATACCAGGTTAGAAGAGGACCTCAAGGATTATCCAGTGCATTTGTGTAAAATGTTACGAATTGCGCTTCTCTTCACTGAATACTCTTGTACAAATTTTGTTATGTTGAATTTATGTGCATAATGTGATCTCTAATTTTTGTCCTTTAAAATACATTGTAAAAAGTGATGCAACTGTATTAACTGTTCTCCTATGTATCTTCAAAAATGACATCTCAATTGTGATGTTTTGTTGATAGTGAGTTCATTGTAACCATCATCACACATCAGGGGTTACCTTTAAATTGTTTGGGGGAGGGAAGGGAGAATTGCATGAAAAACGTTGGAAGGAAAATTTGAGTTTATCATGTCCTTGAAAAGGGCAAAGCACAAAGATTGAAGAGCAGAGGCAAGAAGCATGAGGAAAGAAGTCCAGTGTTGCTTCTGCAGCCGAAGCCCAGGGGACTTGCATTCCGCTTTCTTTGGTGCCATCTTTAGCAGGGATTTTGTTAACTGTGGCACATACACTCAAGAATTATCTAGTAAATGCCTCCTTTAAAATACATCAGCTGTGTGCCTAGTGAAATGTGACTAACACAAAAGAAAAGTGTTCTGGAATACATTTCCTTTTATCTGTAAGGCTTTAAACCATCTTCCTGTCTTTTCATTCTGGAGCGAAGAATACAGTTCTGCATTCTGCAAATATGTAAATATGATGTCTTGGAAGGCTGTAAAGGTCTTCAGATTTCACCAAGTTTGTGAGTGCTTTTAGACTTTCATAGTGCTTATTGTGCTAATAAAATCTCTGGAAAATAATTGGGTTCTATAAAAAATACCAAGAATCAACAATTTTGTTATGGCCTGGGAAGATGTTCAAATACTGTGTAATGGGCATGACAGTTACAGTATGTGAAATTTAATGCTCTGGCTGCTTATTGATCTTCCTTGTAGCCGATTGCATGGCACATGCATTTGCACTTAACACCTGCTCTTTCTACATTAACACTATCTTCTGCGGTGTCATCAAGGGCAGGTTAGAAGCTGCATTTGATGCTAAACTGAAGTATTTTAGAAAATATCTATTTTTTTTTCATTTCTTTTTCACTTCACTTTTGACTGCTGTATCTTCTGGGTGATATTTTAACACTTAAGAGTTTTTTTTCCCTCTTTTAAAAGTGTTCTTACTACACATTGCTTGCTTCTACCATTGCCTATCAATATATTTAGTGACCAACAATCATGCCAGGCTTGTTATTTTTCTGGAAATGATGAAAAGCTTCAAGAAAATGAATTCTATCTTTGATTTTGCTGGTAGTTCTGAAAAACTGTATCAGTGTGACCTGCCAGAGTTTGTGATGACAAGTTCTTTGTCTATATCTGTACAAGTTTTGAGCCTGTTGCAAAGGTTCTGAATCTGCATTTCAAGCTGTGTCAGCTCTTGGGTTTCAATCTGGAGGTCCTTGGTCTGTTCTGTGGTTGTTGGTCAATGTGTTTGCTCTTACTTTGCTATGTTAATTAGATACTGAATCCCAGTGGAGTTTGTACAATTCCACATTGCAGAAATACAGTACTTCCCAAAATATTGTGGCGATCCTTAATGTTTCTTTCTGTTTCCTTGAGTTATTCAGGGAGAAATAGCACCATGTCAGCATTATTTTCCATTCTTAAGCATAATATGCATCTCCTACGGCTACAAAGATCTAGTGCCATGTGTCCTGGTGATAGATTTCCATGGAAGTTAGGAACTGTCAGTGTCTTTATGTCATTAGGAGATGAGATGAACATGAACAGCAACAGCAAATGTATCGTTGTTTCATTATTAGCCTTTGTTATAATTTTTATCTTATCTGTCTTTAGTCTTTATTGAATCTTTTGTCTGTCAAATATTGTTGCTTATTATTTCACGGCTGGTCAAACTCCCTTGGTTTCTCGGGCCTGGGTGTGTAAGGGTGTTTTTGCTACATCATGCAGAATTAGTTATTGGTAACAGTCCCTAAGGTTTCTGTCTGCTACTTCTTGGAGGTGAGCTGGTTAAGAATTGCTAAATTAAGAAATCCAGTTTCTCAGAAACTATTGGCTATTTTTTAGAAACTGTGCAAAGAATGGCATGCAGAAATGATCCAGTGCCCTTGCCTATTCGTTGTGACTCACAACCACTTTGAACTAAAAGTATCCGCTGTTTGTCTTAAGTGTTTTTTGAAGTACATGTATGATCTTGAGTCCAAATGTATGAGAAGAAACGAAGAACTGGAGATCTTAATAAAACTTGATCTTTTTCAAACAAAGTTCGAATGTTCTTACTTCTCACCTAATACATAGAACTGTATTTACTAACTGGTACCTGCTGCAAGAGGACACATGGATAAGAGGGAACACGACATGGATGGTGGTATCAAAATGCTGGCAGTGATGGTAGAAGAAGTAGAACTTTATTCACAATTATGTGGAGGAGGCTTAGGGACAGCCCAAAGTGTGTTTGAACTATTTATTACTTCAAATTTTTATTATGATTACATACAGTGCTAATCCCTGTGTGACAAATCTGCACTCAGCTAGGTAAGGAAATTGGCAGTTCTGTTCCATTTACTGGCCAAAAGAACAATGTTAAAACAACAATTAAGGGACCCTTAACTCTTCAAGGTGGGGAGAGAGGGGATACTGGCAGCAGACATTTTTCACACATTGCTAAGCTGCTTCAGTGCATAAATTAACTCTTGGTTCAGTTACATCAGTTGAGTGTGTTGTGCATATGCATGACTGGTCTGTGTGTGTGAACCAAAACCTGGGCCTGTTGATATATGAGAAAGGGTAAGAGAGGTTGAAATTAGTAAGCAAAGCCAAACAGTACCTTTGCAGCAGAGAATATCAAACAGTCTTTGAGACAGCTACTCACAGATGCTGATGTTAGACCTGAGGTCTTTGCATGGCAGTGCATTGTTCATTACATAATTTTTTTCATGCCCAGGTCACTTGAACTGCATTTTGTTATTTCTGTAGCTGGACCCGTTTGTTCAGTCAAAGAGGAGGATTCACTGTGGTTAAATTAAATAGCAAGTACAATTTATTGTAGTATAATTAGCAAGTGGATATATGGGACATGAAATGTTGCTAGACTGTTGTAGATAATTTTGATATGAGTTTACATAGAATAATATTAATCCATGGTTTTGCCCTTAATATAAAAATGTTTTTGACTTATATTAGGGGGGCAGAGAGGGCAACTTAGAGTATGCAAGTGTGGTACAGTATGGGCATATGTCTACCATTATTTTTGGGAGGCTGTATTGTAGAAGGTAGCACAGACAATGTTTTTGGTAAGTCTTGAGTGTAATGAAGGGTAGGCTGGCAATATAACATTTTCATGGCAGTAAATGGTGCTGTAAAATTGGCTAGTCCCTTAAGATCTTTTGATGAGTAGAGTTTACAGAAATAATTTGAAGAAAAAAAATTCTGAAGTCTATTATATGTGATAATGGAGAAATAAAAGCTGTAATGGTACATTTAGAAGGCATTTTTTATTACTCGAGGTTCATTTCTGACATAACTTGTTTAGTGAGCCACTTGAATGATCTTGGTAGCTATGAAGTTTTTATAGCTAACACTCAGAAAGTCTTGTAGTTTAAACAAATGTCAACTTCAAAATCACATTCCTTCCTTAAGAAACTATCATGATTTTATTTAAAAAAAAAAAAAAACAACCCAACGTGTGAAGGACTGTTAGGAGGTTATGTTGTGGAAGTTACTGTAAAATGGTGTTTTTTTTCTTGATGGGGTCTTAGTATCGTGTTACAAAATTTTTGCTATATGTTTATTCTTCTTCCTTTATAAAACTGTTTATTAAGCATTTCAGAGCACAAGCCCTTTTCTTCATGCAGGACTTGAAAGAAATCCAAGTTTTATTGGAGTTGATTGAAAAAAAAAGAATGAAAGGGGAGCAGAGGCCCTAATGGACATTCTTATGTGGGTAAGAAAGGTAATAGGAAGGAGGGATTTTTGAGAAACCAAAGGTTTGCATCTGAACTGTGATTCAGATCTTTCTGTTATGACAATAAGCATTCTCAGGCATTCTAAACCTGATAACCCTTTGGAAAACAAGACTATTGGGAAAAACAGTATTGAAGAAGGAGATGATACTTTCTTCTGCTTTGAATAGTGGTTCTTTTTTTTAATATCTATCCCTGAAATTTCCGCAAACACATTGGATTGTATTAAAACCAAAAAATTTGAATGTTTTGCTAGTTCTGGTCCTGAGTAGTCTCAAAAGTGTAAAAACTTCAGCAGGCAGTTAGCAAAACTTTTTAAGAGGAAAAAATGGCAATGTTTTGAGAACTTCTGATGAACAGAGTTGAGCCAGAGGAGTTGTTGTAGGCTGGGAGTGGAGATGATGTTCCAGAGCTGCTACACCAACCTTTTTGCACCCTCACCTCCAGCACCTTTAGCCCCAGCAAGATCATTTGTCAGATCTAGACATGAGATTGGCAAAAAATACCCTTTTGCATAGATTTAAGTCTTCCTTGTGTTAACAATTGCAGTTTCTTCAATGAATTCTTCAGTGCATTTTATGCCAAGTACTTGGGGGAAAAAAACCCCAAACTTTTGCTTAATGTTTTCAGTGGTTTTATGTGTTAAAAATTGTTGTGACATTCCAGCCTTAAATTTGTTGCCAGATCTAGTTTCAGTAGCATTTCAGTGTGATTATAATAAATTAATTTTTGAGTATATTGTTTCAGCCAAGAAAATTATCTGTAAATTGGATCATAACTGATGTCTTCTGACTTGTTTGATGAGGAAATTAAGTAGGAATTCTGTGTTGGAAACACTAAAGTCCTCATAAGTGTTTATGGTGTAGATATTGAACTTCTGTCTTACAATTAAGAGAGAAATGAAACCTTCTGAGAATGGTACTGACACCCCACAGGGAAAAATGTCAGCTGTGAAAGTTTTTATATTGTCATGCTTCTTGGTCAGAAAATGTCATTAAGTCCCATCTTTTCCTTACATCACTTGATTTGAAAATAACAAAACGTGTGTAACATAACATTTTAGTTTGTGCTTTTGATGTGTCTTAGCTGTGTTTCTGTTACTTCTCTTGCTCTGTAACATACAATACACCACTTCTCTTGCCAGGAAAAATAAATAATTACTTGTGTAGTGATTGAGAGATTCCAATTATTAATATTCCACTTTCTGAATTTTACAACTGTCTCATTAATAATCCTGTTTATTATTAATAAATGAGCAGAGACTGTAAATGTCTGCAGGATGTTCATTGCACACTCTAAAACTGGGTATTTCTGCTTCTGATCTTTGTTGCAGAGTCAGTTAAAATATCTCCAGGAACACTCATGGCAGCCCACAAAATAAATATTTGCAGAGGTTTTTGCCTTTCTGAAGGCCCAAGATGAACACTTAACAAAGTTTCTAAAGCAGTGCACAATGCATAGTGACAGGAATGGTGCACATTAGATTGTCGTTCATGTATTGGCATCACTAATGTGTGTATAAAATCACATTGTTTTTTAAAATATAAGAAATATAATCTTGATATCCGAATAAACTGTTACACTGCTGATAATTTTTAAAATTTAAAAATCAGACTTAGAAAAAGGCCTTTTAAGAAGCCTGATACCTTCAAATAAAGGCAATTTTTTAGTTTTTGTTTAGGAGTTTATGTGTTTGAAGAACCAATAAACAATGCTTATGTAACAGTGCTTAGACTTTCACATCAGCCAGCTGGTATAGCCAGATACTCTCTTTTTGTTTTTTGTTTTTTTTTACTTTTTGGAGGTATTTGTGAGTAGCTTGATGTTTTTGACATCTATGTGACAGCTTCTTGCATAAGAGATGAGCAGCATGTTATACCACCCGGCTGTGTGTATTAGTCTGCACATCAAGCTGAAGAGCAGCACTTAGCCAGATCTGACAATCAAATGTGAACTACTACTACCTATACACAAGAGTGCATTTTAATGTTGTGTGCTTTTTGCCAAGAGCCTGATACTTGACAAAGAAATTGTCAGAATCTCTCTTCTTCCCACTTTTTTTTTTTTCTTCTCACAGATGTGGGTCCACGTTAAAATATCTTATTTTTTTTTTTCCCTGCAGTTTAATATGGTTTATCTTTCAGGTAAAAAAGCCAGTCTAATGTTTTCAGCAATTTCATGTAATAAATTCTGGAAAGCTTTTGGTAATAAAGGAGTGTAATTGTTTTAGAATATGTAGGAAATCAGCGTGTCATATTCTGCCGACTTAATCTGAAGTTACAATCTGCTGGGTTTCACCAATGACTTCATGTCAACAAACCAACAATCTGTCCCCAAAGAAAACTGAGGACATAAAGAAATTACACAACTAGTTCACAAATGTCAGTGCTGCTCTTCTCAGGCTTGTTGAGAATTGGTGCTCAGCACATTGTGAGTGTGGAGATGAGTGAGAGCCACCTGCTCTTATTGGAGTTTGGCTAATCCATGAACCTTAAAATCCTCTACACTTCCACCTGACTTTAAGCCTCTGTCATCTTTCTTGATGCTTAAATTTGAATAAATGGAATTCATTGTTGCAGAATTCAGTTATACTGCATAGTTCAGCTTTCCTTGTTTACTTGTTTGTTATAAGCCAGGAGTTAGTTACTACATGGGATGTTTTTTCTTACTTTTTAAAATAGTAGTGCCAGGATAGAGAAGATCTGTTTTGAACTCTTTTTGAACTTGGTTTTATGAAAGTGTTAGTCATACCTTTTTTTTACTTACTCTGTTTCCCTTTGTATTATACCCTTAATACTCTTTTAAAAACAGTATTCCATTTCCATCTGATCATTCTCTTACAACATAAAAATATTGAGTGAGCTGCAACTTGAGTTTCTTGTGCTAGTGTTTATGTAGTTGAAAATATTGTAATAAAAATAATTTGAATCCTGTTATATATTTATGCATTATGGGAGATACAGTTTTATGAGCTTTGAGTTGCAAGTAAGTCAATATTTGTTAATAATCAAAGTTTGTAAAAAGCAATCCTTGCAAGTTAAAATAAAGAAGTAGAGGAAGGAGTTTATTAATTTTTTAGGCCACTACCTCCACTGTAATAATTTTTACACTGTTATTAGTCTGTACTTATACTGAGTTAGTGTTGAGTTAGTCTGTGAGTAGATAAGTGTGAATAGACCTGTCATGGATCAAGATTGTTTGATTCCAAAATTCTGATGGCATGTTTCACACATCTCTTGCACTTGGCAAATCATTAACACAATTAATTATAAAGTGCCACAGAAAATCTATTTTGATAAATTAAAACTTGAAAGATACAATTTGGAGAAAAATCAGGCTTTTATGTTAGCAGTTTATTAGTGGTTACTTTGACTAAATCTTGGTGGAGATGCTCTCAGTCTAAATCAGAAATAAAAATGGAGTTAAGGTAACAAGGGAACAGAGAAAACCTGTTCTTAGTGGTTCTTTGTGCACTCCCAAATTCAAACCGGATTTATGGCTGTCTCTGGGATGGCATTTTAAATATTGTCTATTGTGGGGCCTTTGGGCTACAGTAGACTGTGCTTTCTTCTTCTTTCATGAACCATTTCAGGGAATATTTTAGGGTACTCCCAACAGTGGACTCATTATTTTAATGAAGTGGATTATTGAGCCATTTGATGAAATAGGAGCTTTGTACCCATTGGATGCACAAATTGAAGTAAAAAAAAAAGTGAAAATGAAATAAGAAATTATTGTGTAATTATAAAGTAGGCACAGGTCTGAAGAACATAAGGCCAAGATGAATTTTGATCAGTGTAACAAGGACTGATTATCTAAAAAAGAATTAAGGAGTAAAAGTACTCACCTGCTCTAAAACTAAACTGAATTACTGCTTTGTAAGTGGAGAAATTCCATGGATTTTTTTCTTTCTTTTTTCATTATTTAATTTTCCAGAATTGGAGGTAGTAAGAGAAGTAATTGCACCCAGTTTTGTCATTTTAATACAACTACTTTTATACTTTTCTGTTTATATCTTGGTTCTTAGTCTAATTTTCTGTTTCAATTTTACCCCTCCAAAACAGAAGAAAAAACTTCTTGAAGAACTTGGGGAGAATAGACTTCCATATCTGACACCAGCCGATGCTGATTTCCACCAGTTGGTAACGTATTTCTTTTAACTCGTTTTAAACTAAAATGACTGTTTGCACTGAACAATAAATAAATCTTCCTTCGAAGAGACACTGTGAAATCTGATATGAAAAAAGGTATCCTGATGGCTGATGATGCACTTCGAGGCAGTGTAAAGTAAGATCTCTAGAACGAGGATATTCAAAAATGAGAACTTGGTGAACTTTTTTTATTTAAGTGTGTGCTCTCAGTACCAGTAATGTATTACAATTAATCACAGTTTCTCATACTTTGTTGAAACAAAATCCATGTCACCATTCTTTTTTTTCTGAGTGATGGAGAGACCTCTGTAGCCCCCATTTAGCATAATAGGAGGAATATTAACATAGAAATTTAAATTTTGGGGAGCTTAATTCTGCTTTCCAACAGTAGGTAGTTGTTAAGACTTTGCTTACAAAACAAACTGTGGAAACTGGAATGCCTCAAATGAAACCAAACAAAAGTAAGATCAGGCCCAGTAGCCACATGAGTAGTAAACCGAGTGAGTGTATGGAAGGATATAATGAATTAGTAGAATTTTCTGCATCCATCCTGGATCTTTCTAGATCAGCTACAGAACTCGGGATAGGTTCAGTCAGATCAAATTGGATCATGGTAAGACAAAAGGCACAAGAAATAAGCTGGGTTTTTGAACAGCTCCAGTGGATGTGCTCACTTTACACAGGAGTGGTGCCGGCCTTGTGTTGATATATGGCTCAAAGATGTGCAAGTGGACAAGAGCTGGGAAAATATATAAGAGCAGTAGAGATGGATTTTATTATTTCTTTTTTCTTTACACAAAACCCCAAATACTTTCTTTTCGGTCTTAGGCTTATGAAGAAACTCTTCCCCCTTTTAAGAATCAGGCAGCTGACTTTTCTCCTCCCTACTCCTGTTACATCCTCTCCTGTTTGTTATCGCCTATCTCAGATGCTGCCAAGAGCTGCTTTGCCCAGCATCTTTTCTTTTTTCCCGTCTTTTTAAATTCACCTTCTCGTGGAGCTGACGTGAGAAAAGAAGGTGCAGTCAAGGTTGCCCAAATGGCATCTCATTTACTCAGGGTCTGTAACCCGTAAATATAGAAGACAATGGGAACAAGATAAGCAGTAAAATCACACCTGTTTAAGCTTTAATTAAGTTTAGACACAGTCTTTTTGCAAATAGAGAATTATACTTTTTACGTAGTGTATGTGTGCATCCTAGATATTTTTAAGTATATATGATAACCATAAGCATCACAAACACCTTTTGTATTCTGTGGTGGTTGTGAAATGTTACTTGAATCACAGCTCTAGAAATTGCAAGTTCCATGATGCTTAAATGCACAACAGCTGGAGAAGAAAAGAAGGGTGAGAGCTTGAAGACAACAAATCGGCAAAGTAAAATATCATATACAGTTAAGTTTTATAGTCTGTCTTTCCTGGACAGACCTGCTCTACTCCTTGAAGGATCTACCTCTTATAAATAAAACAGTATTATTTGAACATGTTGGAAGAGTTAGGTAGGATGCAACTAAAAAAATCTGCCATATCCTGTTGGGTATGGAAGTATACAGGCTAACGGAAGTAAGAAATTCCATCACAAGCAAAGCTTCCATTGACATCCTCTTTCAATGTGTTTTGCCTGATGAAGGATTTTGGAAATGGGCCCCAAGCCATAAGCTGAAACAATGTAATGTTTAAAGCCAGTAGTGAACAAGAAAGGGGCTGTAACGAGGTAATTCCCAAATATTTGAAGTACAGGCTGTCATTTCATGAGGCACATGGCAGTTTGCTTATCAAGGGTCCTTATTGCTGATTCTTAGCTTTATCCTTTCACTTGAGTCCATAGAGTGATTCTCTGTGTTGAGTATCACCATCAGAAGTGAAAGCATATTTAGAGTCTTGTGTGTAACATTCACAGGAAGATTTGAGCATCAAATGTGCTTTTTTTTTCTGTCCTGTAGTTGCCTGTAATGCACCTCCTCCTTTCGGAGTGAACAGTGAGTTGACCTTTAATACTGGCTGTCAGAGTTACAACACAGAGTACATGATTACTGCCCTTCCCCATCCCCCTGAAACAACAAGGTGTCCAGTGTGAACCCAGCGTTCACCCCGTGTTCTGATCCTGTAATTCTTTCCTTATGGAGGGCACAACACAGCACTGGTTGGGGATTTAAAGAAGACCAGGCTGTCTTCATGTGATATGTTGGAAATTTGTTTCCATTTCCTGATTTCTTTTGAGATACCTTAATGATAAAATAGTTCTTAGGCGTGTGATCTTAAAGCACAACCCAAAGGTAACATGCCTCTGACTCGGCTGGCAACTAAATGTGCAAGGCATTACCTCTGCAGTTCAGGAGGGAAATACAATGTTGTAACCTTTGTAAAATCTGTGTTCTTCCTTTCTAGTGCATGTTTTCAGGCATTTAATTGCTTTACGTCATATTGTTATTTCCCTCCTTCTGTTTCTAATAATTGTTTGGAATTTCGTGTGTGTGATTCATGTTGGAAATTCATTGTATTTATATTTTCATATAAATGGTTTAAAAATATGTAGTATTAGTGACTGTTTAAATATACCATGATAGCATATGTAATGTGGTATGATTATGTCCAGTATACAGAATTATTTAAAGAAATACTGAGGTACTGCTACAGAACTGTTAATGCTCTTTCCTTCATCCAGAGCATTTGCATAATGAAAGACATAATGAAGTAATAATCTTTACAGGACACAATATATAATATTCTGTCATTATTAAGTAAGATTGTGAAAGAATATTTATGACTCCCATCAGCCTGTACCTATGCATCTGGCTGCGGAGTCTTACATTTACAGTTACTGATTTCACTAGGTGTTGTTTTATAAGGATTTTTTCACTGTACTGTTCAAAGGCTGGAGATACACAGCACTGATAGAAACAAAAGGGGCAGTTCAGGACCTCTAAAGGAATCATTTCAGGCTTTTGACAAGCTCAGGTGAACTTAGTTTATCAAGTTTGGATTCATTTCTTTGAATGAAAGCTGGGATCCACTGTTCTGGGATTGTAGAGGGACCTTCACACAGATCTGGGACTGTTTTCAAGCTTTGGTGTTTGAAGCTAAGCATGTAAATACAATTGTCAGAAATTATTGTCTGTAGATACTGTTACAGGTTTATTTTCCTCTCTCTAGGAAGCTAGTTTTTGGAACCATAAGAATATATAAAGAAAAGGAGTTAGCGTCACTGTAAAAATTTCACAAGGAATGGTGGCAAGGTTTATAGATAAACCAAGATTTATTATGTGTAATCATTATTTTTAAAATAGGCTTCCTTTTATGTTCCCCTTTTTAGTAGAAACAAATGATCCTATAAAGCCAGCTCTTCAGTGTTGTAGGATAACAGTGCATTATGATGCAAAGGTCTGTTTTCATGCAGTGAAAAATGTGCATACTTACTGCCTGGTTTGTGTTTTTTAAGAGCACGTTCTTTGGATTTTAAAATTAATTTCCTGAAAGGCAGGTTCAAATGAGACTTGGAAGTAGATAGTACTAGTAAAGTGGGTTTGAGTTGTACCAGAAGGAGCACACAGATGGATTGTAGGTCAGTGTGGTGCTTTGTGCTGGTGACTTTTATTTGTCTTTTTAAAAGCACTTTGAACATAAGCTATTAGACTAGCAAAAGTTTTGACAGATCAGTTTTGTGCATCCATGTGCTCTTGCCCCATTGCCTAATGCGTTCAGATTTCAGCTTACCTTAATATATGTCCCCACACCACCATCAGTATCCACATTTTCTCCAGACTGGTGATTAATTTTTGGACAAAAGGAAATAGGTGTGGTGAGTCCTTGGGAGCTTCACAACTGCTAAGTGATACCTGATATGCCCCCATTACCCCCCTTCCCTTACCGAGGGCACTAGTTTGCATCTGTTTCTTTTATTTATCTATTAATTTTAATGAAATACATAAGAGCTCTACTCAAGGACTTATTCTCTAGCCTTTCTCCAGTTTGCTAAACAGTCTCAGCAGTAGTTAAAGAAGATTTACAGGCAACCAATAAAAGGTGTGATTATGTGATACTCACTTCCTTAGAAAACCAGATTAACAAAATAAAATTATCCAAGCCTTCCTGGAGTGGGAAGCAGTATTGCATACAAAACAAGAAGCTGCTGATTAGCAGTGTTATACCTTGCTGGGAATTGTTGCCTCCACACACGGCTGGATTTGGAGCTCCAGCTGATACCAGAGCTGGTGTGGTCACAAGAGGATATGGGGAAAAAAGGTACTACAGGTAGGGAGCAGAAGAGGAAAATAAGTTTGGACATTTTCTGTTATCTAAAGAGAGCTTTTATATAAAACAGGAGAGCTTATTGGCAGACACCGAGGGAATTAAAAATAGGAAGGACCAGCATGTTAGCAGCACATTTTTTTTAAATTTACATTTTGATTTTGTTATTTTTTCCTTGAAAAGTATTGCTATATAAAACTATTTGAGTTTATCATGTAGCCCTTTAGATTTCTGTACATCAGAATGAAATAGAATGGTCTTTGCAACCATTGCAAAAAAAGGAATCACTTTCTTACTGCTTGATATTCTATTGTTTATATACTTAAAGGTGGCATTACTACAGATTCATCAGATGAGCTACATGTTCTACTGAGTTCTTCTAAGTCTTCCTATTTATTTATTTGGAGATTTGGCTTGGTTGAAGCCAGTGGTACATATCCACAGTTTGTGCAATATGCTGAAATATGAGAATAAAGTAACAAGTGCGGCTATCTATTTCTTCACCACATTCTATACTCGTGCTTGTTAACTTGACAGCTTTGTGTTATCTTGAAATATCTTGTCTCCTGTAAAAAGAGTAATTATGTTCCTATTTTTGTTGTTTGGGTTTTTTTCTCCTTTAGTGGAAGACCAAGTATTCCAAGCTGATTTTCAGGAAATCCGATACAGTACCTGAAGAGCTCCATCGAACAGTACAAGAAAGCTTTCTGACCTTGCGAGAACACAGCTGCTTCTTCCAAGATCTTGTAAGGATCAAAGGAAAGGACTTCCTTACTCCAGTGTCTCGTATACTAATTGGAAACCCAGGATGCACTTACAAGTACTTGAACACAAGATTATTTACAGTTCCTTGGCCTAGTGAAGGATATGATATAAAATATTGCAGTCCTCAAATACATGATGCTTGTAAAGCATTAATGAGACTTAATGACTACTTGCATATTGAAGCAGTCAAGGCATTACAAGGACAAAATTTGTTTGAGACCAAAGAAATTAAAGATACTACTGTAATAGATAGGGAGCAAAGTTCTGCTACTTCTCTTACGGAGCAAGGGTCTGTTTCAAAAGATCAAAGTGGTGTTTGTGTACCAGAGGATGACAGAAGTCTAAAGAACAGAACATCTTATAACTTGACTTTATTAAATTATATGGATCCACTAGAAATGCTGTACTTGAAACAAGAACCTTACTTTGGAATGGGGAACATGGCAGTGAGCTGGCACCATGATGAGAATCTGGTGGAAAGGTCAGTGGTGGCTGTGTACAGTTACAGCTGTGAAGGTGAGTGATGGGACTGGAACAGTCACAAGAATATCTGAAATCCCTAAAGCTCTCCTCTGTTCCCTTGTGTGTGTGTACATAAGCACACCTGCACGCTGGTCTAGACTTGTCACGTGCTTCTGAATGCATTGTGGTACCTTTTGTATTTAAGCCTTATCTCTATTTCCACTAAAACCTGTACAAAATACCTGTGTTTACTGCAGCTGGCTTAGCAGTTGTTCTCTAAGTAGATTTAAAAATTGTTATAATTAACCCCTGACTAAGAGCCAGGAAATCAAAATCTGTCAAATACCTTTCTCAGGTTAATGCATGTGCATGTTTTCTATCCTGTAAAATGTTTCATTATAGCTGAGATCACCATTTTTATGGTGTTATTTATCATATACAGACTTCCTTTGCTTTATGTTGATTTTACTACTCTTCTTTCTTTGGAAAGATCATTTTCGGTTGGTTTTGGATAAAAATATTACTGTATTTATTTAGAAGTATATGCATTTTGCCTGGGCATGCTGCAGTGTTAATGCATGTTTTATGGAGGACTTGCCAACATTTCTCTAGCTGGGAAGGGTGGACACTGCATTAAAACAACTGTTGTCTGACAGGCTTTGCAGGCTCTTGCTTATTTTAAAACCACTGGCATACAGTATTTC
Source organism: Vireo altiloquus (assembly GCA_013396875.1). Lineage (NCBI taxonomy): Eukaryota > Metazoa > Chordata > Aves > Passeriformes > Vireonidae > Vireo > Vireo altiloquus. Next base: position 921,488 of record VZRF01002608.1, on the reverse strand, counting down.
GGGGGTGGTGGTGGAAAAAGTGCAGTTGAATAGTCATTAAATATTTCATTTTTAATTTAAACTACTTGTACCATTTTCATCTTTGTTTAAGAGCAGACATGAGGATTTTTTGTTTGTTTTGTTCCTAACAATGCTTGAACAAAAGCTTGGATTTTTGTTTATATGACTCTTGGTTTTGCAAACATAAGATTAGAATTTAGACACTTGATCTTGCATTTGCAAATGTTCCATTATATTTCATAATTGACAATGGATTTTTTCTTCTACCAAAAATCCCATGATGTTTGCTTTAGAACATGGGAAGAATTCACGTTGCCTTCAGTTGGTGTTGACCAAAGACTGTGATATAAAAATAATAGTTTATGCTCCCATGTGCATTCTCTTATTGGTTTTGTTACTAGTTTTGAATGTCTGGGTCACTTTGTTACTTAATATACAGCTGAAATCATATTATTTACATTTTCCTGGATATAAAACATCAACTGGCTTAGCAAACTGAGTAGAAGAGATTTCCTGAGGGGTGAAGGTGTAATTTTCTTCATGAACTTCTTTCTGTCCTGTTTGTCAATGGTATGAAGTAGATGTGATGGGTTTTTTTCCATAGTACTGTAGAGAAATATTTTTTCAGTAGGATTTTAAGTTAAAGAAACCTAAACATGAACTTGAAGAAATAATACTGTGTGTGAGGATTTATTGTAGTATGCTTAAAACTTTTTTACTTTAACATAAAGTTTGCTTATGGAAGGGGAAAAAAGTGAGTCCCTTTAAGTTCAGAGAGCTATGAATTATCAAAAATGAAAGCTGCTATGTTTATTCATAACTTGTCAGTTGATTTTGTTTCTTTTATTCAGCAAGTTAAATAAGTAAAATTTGTGGTGTTTTAAAACCACTGCAAATTCTGTAGAAGATTTGATTGATGTGGATGGACAGAAATATTTTATATATTTAGACTAAAATTTTTTTTTTATATCTACGTACAATTCATTTTTTTGCCAAATACTAGGGGCTTTTTTCATAAATACGCTTACAATTAAAAGTTTGTCTTTTTTTTCTGAAAGATTTGGATATAGACTTGATAACAAAGAAACCAGCATCTTTCTGGTAAAGAAATTGGTTGTTCTATAATGTACATTTAAAAAATGAATTAAAAGTCACTACTTGCAATTTTACTGATTTTGCATTTCTGAAGTTGGGCTCTTGAGCTTTAGAGGGAGTTCCAGGTGTCTGACATGGCTGTGGAGAAATGTCCTGCAGTGCAGCTCTGTGTGCAAGCAATTCACTCCCATCTCTGTGTTCAGGGTGTGGTTGTCGTTGTATATCCTTAGAGCAATGACCTGCTTATTTGTAAATTGGAGAAAATGGATCCTGTTTATATCTTAGGAATATGGTTTTGTAACTGAAGTGACAGTAAATATCTGTATGTGTTTAAGGTTTTTACCCAGGGCATCCAAGAGGATTTGATTTTAGAGGAATAGATTGTCTTTTTGCTCTTCTGATTTTCTGTTTACAGCTTTCCAATGCTGGTGGTTATAAGGTCATCAATGTGTATATTATTATTCTTTCCAGTTCTATATAATGTCAATGTTTTGATGGTTTTCTGCAGTTCAAAAAGGTTTTCAGTGTTTCCTATACCCTTACCAGGTCTCCATAACTCTGAAATATGAGGATCTCAACATCTTTCTGAAAAATATTCTTCTTTGTAGAATTGTGTCTTGACTTCTCTTGTTTTCCATAAATATATTTAATTTTATGCTGATACCTTTTATTAGTACTTACTCCATTAATTCTTTTAGTATTGAATTAGCATTGAATTCTCAGTGTAGTGTAAAAAGACTGTCACAGACTCATTATACAATTATTAATCAAAAATGTAGATGTTGTCAGAATTTTTTTGATGCAGTTGTTTTTCCTTTAGAAGATGTAGATATGCTGGATTGGTAATTTTCTGGGAGAAAACAGTGATTCTGTGGGAAACGCAAACACGAATTAAGCATGTTGAAATTTGCTGGAGCTGGCTTGATTCTCTTTTCTGCCAGGTCTTGCATGTTTGTTTCGTCAGCTCTCAATTCCTCAAATCCTCGCTGGTCTCTGAGGTGCTCCAAGCACTGAGGGTCTGTGGCAGCCTTTAGCATGTGGGAGCTTGGGCTTCCAGAGCTCCATGGCTGGTTCTGATCTACCCTGCTGCAAATGCAGAATCCCTGGGTTGTCAGATTTTTAGCAGCAGGAGCCCTTGGAGTCAAGCAGTCTTGCTGAGCTATGGCAGCTCTGTCAGACTGTGTAGAGATGCACAACTCAGCTTCTATGGTTTTCTTTTTACTTTCATTTAGATTTTTATATCAGTATTTGTTTTGTACCTACTTATTGGATTAAATAGCATTAAAACAGATACTACTGTAATTGAAACAACTTGTTTTCTTGTTCATTTGTTCATTGTTTGATGCCATAATGAAAATTTCATGTTTGAAACTTTGATCAGTATTAATTGGAGTAGAAGCAGTTTTCAATATGCCAGAAAAGAAATTTAGACATCAAGATAAAGATATATTGGAACAAGCTGATATTCTAATTGGTATCAGTGTTTATTTTCTTGTTTCCAGTGTAAAACTCTTTCAAAGCAACTTCAAATGAAGTACATTTCTAACAACAAAATAAGGTAAATATTTTGCTTGATGCTTTTACTTACATTACGTTAGGTTAAGAGTAGGTTGTCAAGTGATGAGAATAGGGCCTCATAAAAATTTGAGAAGTTTCCTTTTAGTGTGTCTGCAGCATGAAAGTGCATGAATAGTAGTGGTGCACATGCAGAACTGAATAGGTTACGGAATGCATGTTCAATTATATTGCCACTAACTCTATTCAGAATTAATTTACTTTTCAGAATTTTAAAGGAACAGGAATTTCAAATTTTGACCAATTCAATGTGTTTAATAACACATTGGCTTACAAATATCCTATCACCTGAGAGCATCATGGTAAAAAAATTGTTCAGGATTTTAATATAGCAAGCTATTAACCCATATTTTTTCCTGCTGCATTTATAAAAGTGAATTTCAATCCAGTAGAATAAGGGAATTTTCAAAAATTGGATTTTATCCATGAGAAGTTCCTAACGACCAGATTTCCATCAGGTCGTTGTAAGTTTTGTAGGAATTTTTATTACTTAGCAGAGCACTAGCTGGTTCTAAAGATGTTCTTTGAAGTAGACATTTGTTTCAGTTACTAACTTACTGGAGATGGAGAAAAATGTGAACACTTGAAGTGTGTCCATCTTTCTCTTACCTGGATTTCCCACAGACTGTGTTAGAGATTTTATAACTAGTTTTCTCTAGATTCTTTACTATATCTAGTTTGTCTTGCTGTAAGGCCTACTTGCTGTTTAACTCTTGAACTTCTAAACAACTGGCTCTGTCTGCTGACAAGGTGATGTTAAAAGGTTTAACAAACTTACTGTTAGTTGCAGTGATGACTAATCTTGAAGGACTTTTTCTGCTTCTTTCTTTTGTAAAATGCTGTTTGTATAGAAGCAACATCCTGGCACGTAGCCTAATGATGGCTATTTCATTTAATTGGGAATAAAAATAGTTGAGATGCACTACAGATGTGTATTTCCTCACCATGTTAAAAAAATCCTGAAACTACAAAAATTGTTCAGAATTGAACTCAGTCTAACTTTGTAGTTGACCAATAACTCTCTTTATTCACTGCTTAATGGATAAAAGTCATGGAGTAAATGTTTTTAGCAGGAGTGGAATAATTTCTAATGTCAATAATATACTAGACATATTGCTTGTTGAAATAACAGAAATGGTATGTAGAAAATTTTATGTTACTTATTTCTTTAAAAGTAAGTGCATGAAATGGTCAGGGCTCTAACTCACAGTATCTGGCCAGTTGGAATTGTTTTGAGAGTCACAAATTTTTAGTGATCCACTTACGTTCACAATAATAGATTTGTTTGAATCCCTGTTGTCTAAAAAGAAATCATCACTCAAATAGACTGTTGTAGGTTTCTTGTGCGGTTTCTTTTGAACATGTTCTCACTGATTTGATCAAATACAGCCTCTCCTTCAAAAATGAAGGGATGACACAATGTACTTTGTTCTTATTTTAATGCTTTTGTTCCTGATATATTTGGATACAGCATTCCAAATACAAATTGATAAGAACATTGTTGGCAAAATCTTATGATTTTTGGTTTTGTGGACATCAGTTGCAAGAGAAATTTAAATGTTGATAGAGTTTAACCTCTTACACTATGGCTTTTCAGTAATGAGGTAGAAGAAATAACTCTGGATTGATACTTATTCTTTCTCATTAGCTGCTGAGAAGCAAAGCATGCTCTGCTTCTTTTACTTCTTGCATGTAACATATATAAATTGCTATTAAAAGACACTGATAATTTATGTATTTGTTTAATTGAGGAACATGTGCCCAAATTATTTTACATTCTGGGAAAAAAAATCTGAAAAAAAAAATAACAATAGTCAGTTGGATTAAATGTGAAAGTAAATGCTTACAGTCCTTGTTCTTAGCAATGTGTTGGCAGTGATTCTTTTGTCTTAAGAAATGGTGTGTAAGATTACATTTAGGATATAATTTGGCATTACAGTTTGACTTGAATGGAGATCATTTAGGTTTCAGAGCATCAAAAAATCTCAAACTCTGGAAGATTTTGGAGCTGAATAGCAAAGAAACCTTTCAAAGCTACTTTTACTTTCTGTGCTGTGGAACAATAGCCAAAGTAGTTCCAGGAAAACAAGTTTCATATTGTTCTGAACCTAACCATGACCCAAACCTGATAAGATCAGATCTTAGTGCTGGAACATCTCTGAAATTTGAGCTGTCTAGTTAAAAGCATAATTCTGTGACCAATTTTCTGCAGCTACATTCTCTCTTTCATCGTTCTACCATAATTACAGGTTTGATGAGGTATTGTTGTTATGTTGTGGTAAGCTTTTTACTCCATTGCACCATTTTATTTGGGATGCCAGCATAAAGGTTTCTTGCAGGCCCAAGTCTATAAATCTCTGCTGACCAGAATTCAAATTTGCACATCGTTTTGTTATACTTCCATTAAATACCTGGATATTTGACCATTTCAATGTATGGCTTGCTTCAAAATAAGTTTGTGTTCTTAAGGTGTCATTCTTGAGGTGTCATAGAGAATTTAATAACAACTTCTCTTTATGTAGAAGTTTGTCAGTGCTACCTGGGGATATGCCACAAATGTTAAGGTGTTGTTTTTTCCCTTGCTCTCACTTTCAGGGCAGCTTGCATTTAAAAGCAAGTAGCAGCTTGCTTCCATTTGTTGCCAAAATAACATGGTAGGAGCAATCAGTTTCAATTGCTGCTGATAATTATAAGGTGCAATAACTGAGAATATAGAGAAAAGGAGACTGTGAGCTGTATTTGAACTCAGTACTTAAGCAATAAAAAATTTATCAAACTGCAAAAAATAAGTCATTTTAACGAGCACATTCCAAAGGTGCTGGATTTATGAGGAGACCCCAGGAAACTTTGAGTGAAATTGCTGTCTCTGATTGTAGTTCTATATTTTATTGGTGCCATATTGTGAACAGTGCTGCTGCCAAAGTGAATGGGAAAGCAGCATAACAGAGAGAGTTAACCCGGAGAGGTTACTTATTTTTATAATAATCCATGATATATTGCATTAAAAATGCTTTGAAAGCCATCCTATTTGCAGTTTTCAGAAAACATTTTTCTTAAATTAAGTTACGATTTATCTGAACAGGGTAAAAAATATGAAAGCCCCTTGAAGAGTTTAGTATTGATTTTTCTGAGTATTTGCTAGCTCTTGTTTTCTCATTTGTGTGCTCCTTGATGGAAGGGCCTAGAGCTGCTCCCGAGCCAGAGCTTCAGTTGGATGAGAACTGCAGCAGTGAAGGGAGGGAACTTGGGGACTGTAAGAATTTTCATTAAGAACATTTAGATTGACTCTTTAATAGGCTTTGTATCTCTGCTTCCTGAATTTAGACAATATTTAATTGACATAGTAGTTAATAAATTGTCTTTATTTTCTAAAGGCTGCCCCCAGCTAAACAACCTGCAGTAACCATGTGAGATGAATGATGTGAATATTTTAAAAGTGTGAGTTTGTGGTCACAGTTTCTGTATGCCTCTTAAAATAAGAGCTATACAACTTTAATATTTTTCTTCTAGAATTAAATTTAGACAATAGTTTTAAAAATTATTACATGAAAGCACATTTCAAGTGGACAGTGAAATGGACACAGTTATTAAGTTGTAAGTAAGAATTAGGCATGGTACATAGATAATTTCTAACTGTTCACTACTGTTATGTGCCAACTGCTTATTAAAACTTCATCCTCCCTCTGTCAAAATGCACTGTTACTTTAGCTGTAAAACTGTTACACCATAGCTCCCAAATACCTTGTTATAAATGCTGACTGTATCTTTCAATTTATACTGCAGTGAAGTAAGCTTATGAAAATAGTTGAGGGGGATTAAGCTCTAAATACTATTTCTATGCAGTGGATTATTTTTTCCCCAAGCTCAACATGTTCATGTTGCTTAATGATAAGAAAAGTGTTGTGACAAATGTATTGAAGCGTCATTGGCTCTTGCACATGTTATCTAGCATGTTTGACTAGTAATTCTGAGAAAAGAATGACAAAGATGGTTCCAAGATTTGCTTTGTTGGTCTAGACTGTGTTTTGTAACCATTATTTCACCTTACTTTGCCCCAGTTTATGATTTGGTGAAATTGCAAGTACATAAACAAATGAAATTGATCCTAAAATGCTTTGGCAGTTTGACTTGAAATTCTTTCAGAAGTTATCTATTATATCAGCATTGCTGCATTTTTAAATTTTTTTCTTCCACTCTTATAGTCTTAGTAGTGAAAAAAATTAAATTGAGAGAAGCTTGACTAAAACTCCCCTTATATGTGCTTGAGAATTTCAGAAAACTTTGAGTCTGTTACAAGCCTTGACTTGATTACCCTTCACTTGGTAGTTAACATAAACTTCTCATCTTGGTAAAGTTGGTTGCAAAACAATTCTTGATCTCATATGACTTTTTTTTTTCTTTTACCTGTTGCATACTTTTGAATTTGGAGATGGTGATTATAGAAAATGGAGGTTATATAATCTTTAAGCCTATTAAGATTGTACCAATATGGGATATCTTTAAGTCTAAATCAGATTTTGTGTTTATGATTCTTACCTGTTCTCTCATTTTTGTGGTCTCTGTCTCTCTTTCCCTCTCAAGATTCAGCCATAGAAGAAAGCAGTGAACAAGAACAGAAGGGAAGAGACCCAGCTGTTTGGCATGTAGGCTTGAAGGTGGCATGGGACATAGAGACACCTGGATTAGCAATACCACTTCACCAAGGAGACATCTACTTGATGCTTGGTAATTTTCAAGGACTAAGAAGTTCAACTTTCTGTTGAAAATAGAGAAAATTGCATTTATGTGAAAATTAGTTTCCATACCTTCCTCACAGTTAGAACTTTCCTTTTTTAGAAAGACATGAAATCTGTCTGGAGTATATAATAAATTCCTCCTACTCTGCCTCCTTCCAGAGCATTTGGGGAACTTTTTTTCTTAATGTTTCTTTCACTTCACAGCTAAGAAAGAAATAGTGTTTTTTAACCTTTTCTGTCTGTTGTGCAGTTAGAACTACTAGTCCAAGTCAGGCTTCAGGCCCTAACCAGAATTTCCCCAGATCGTGCAAGATGTTGTGCTGTATCTGTCCCATCCTTTTATTTCTAGATGCTTTTTTGTATTCTCAATGCAGTTTTTCTGAGCATCTCTCATGTTCAACAAATAAATTTCTGTTCTTCAGCTTGGCTTATCAAGTGGCTCCTGTATTGTGTAAGATGTGAATGAATGTCTTCAAGTTTTCTGGTACCATGGTTCTTGAGGTTTCAGTTATTATGCCAAACTGTGGATATTTGATTAGTCACCAGTTTTACACATGACACTTCTCTCCTTCTGCTACACTTTTCCATGTCTATATTCAAACATGCTATTTTCTAGTAGTGGGATTATACTAAGATCATAATGAACAGAGCTGTCGTACTCCAAGAATGAGTCTCAATGTCTCAAGCGTAGAGGATTAAAAAAAGATAATTAAATTGATTTAATTTGCTTGAGCAGCTGAGCTCATCCATAGGGTTTATCCATTGAAAGAAATGAAGCGAGAACTGTTGCTAAGGTTTGTTGACACAAAATCTGTTGCTTTCTCTTTTGGCTTGTGTTTCTTTTGGTTATAATTTTTGTTAAAATAAATTCAGTTATAAATCACACAAAAACTAGAACAAGGCCTCTGACAACATCATGTTTGCCTGTTTAGTTTCTTAGCTTGACAGACATCATCTTTGAGAGCACTTGCAGAGCTCCCTGCCTATGTGTTTGTGACTTAGTATGTCCCCAGAAGCCCTTGACACATTCCCAGCTTCATGGGCAGAACAGTCTTTTGAACTTTACCTTTCACAGTTTATATACTAAAACCAATACATTTATAAGCCATCATAAAATCCATGTACAATTCCTTGTTCTTAGTCATCAAATGTTGTGCACTGTCATCAGGGAAGTGTCCTGTGTATAAGTACTGGACTAACTCTGCTCTGGAGTATGTTCAGCATGGAAAGATCAAGTGTTAAGATGTGAGATCCTTTGGCAGAGCAGTCTGGATGTGCCTCCCTTTTCTGTATTTGTTAGGGTTTAAAGTAGGAGCCTAGAGGGAAAGAGGGGCAATGAAAGTGAAGTTTAAGTGGCAGCTAAACATTCCTAGAAAGGTTATTAGTAAGCTATTTTTGTGCAATAGCAGTTAGGGCATCAAGTAAACTTCTTATCTAATCCTTCCTGACTGGAAACGTTGAGCATATAGAGCTGTGCTCGCCAACAGATTCAGAAGGTATTTAATAAAAGAAGGGGACTAACTTTAGTATTTTTATTGCAAAATACTTTAGATTATAGTTGATTGAGTTACCAGATCGTAAGGGTGTTTTTTATTCCCTAGTGGAATTTATATAGTAACTAAAGTATTTTCAGGGATTCTATATGAAGGGTAGATCAGAAAGTTAGTTTATTTAATGAGTAACATCGTGTTTAGATGGAAACAAAGGATATATTAAACATTCTTTTGAAGATGATGTGTAAATCACTTTCTTATTAATACTTTTGAAGAGCTACAGATTTAAGCTCTGTAGGCCAGGTGTTTTGTTAATCTCTTCTGCATTTCCATAGTCTTTGTATTTCTTTTCAATTTCTTTGAAAAAAAAATTTGGAAAAAAAATTAGTCTTCTAAATAGTCTTAGAGGTTTGTCTCAAAATGGCTCTTTTATTAGATTACTTTGTATAGCACAACTGCCTTTATCATTTTGACTTGGAGTGAAAGATTATTAGGAAACATATATAGATTTAGGGTATTTTTTACTGTTCAGATTTTTTGCACTAACTCTTAAGAGGGAGCATCTTGAGGATGCCATCTAAAAGATAAAATATGAAAACTCCGTAAAAAAAGAAACTTTGCAATAAAAAAAAGATTCATTTGTCTCTGTGCTTTTGTATATACTGTATTCCAGAACCTCATTTCAGTAAGCAGAGTCCTCCTACTGGCATTGTCTTAAAAGCAGTGGCAGCAGTGTGCAAAACATGTATAAAATATCAAGAGTCCTGCAGCAGGTGGTGGTTCCTGCACAGGGTCTGATTGATAGGACTGGTAGGATTGGTTCTGCCCAGCTGACCCATCTGCTCTAGCACAAAAGTCAGCCACTCTGTAGATCTGTCCATCCACTTGTTGGAATGGTGCAGTGTTACTGCTTTGTATGAATGTTGTAAAATGCTGAAACATCACATTCAATATGTTGCTTGTAATTTAAAAGTCATGTCCTGTCAATTCCTGTACCTGTCATACCATGAGTATTTCCTATGGTACACACAAATCTATATAAGAAAGTGTGGTAACTGGATATTTCTTATAATGTGCAATTACAGGAACTTGTAAATCAAGATCAATGGGTATAGCAAAGTAACAAAAAACCCAGGTGGTTTTTTGTAGCATTTCTAGTAGACATTTAATAATGTTTCTGTTCCTCTCTTCATTGACTTTATAAATGGTTTTTGTTATTCTGGGCAGAAATTTAGTAAAATGTCTTAAAATTTAAATGTACATCTTCCTTCTCAGTAGCCCTCTTCAGATGAAATCATGAGCCATAATTTAGATGTGTGCTAATACTTAACATAAGGTGATAAAATCCATTCTTCTATTAAGCTGTTACAATAATATAAATGTATTTTGTTAAGCAAAACCAACAAAACCGCAAAATTACTTTCAGTAAGATAGATTTTTTTAAATAATTTTTTTAGCCGTTCTTAATATGAAGAAAAAAGTCTGGTGAATGGCTGCAGCTCTGCTGCCTAAAAATTCAAATCTAAACTTTGTATCACTCATGAAACGGAAACACTTTAGATCAATTTAGAATAATATATTGGTCTGCAGAGGAAGTGCACACTGAACCCTGCTGTCTCAAGTACACAGTCAAGGGGTGTCTAATATGAAACGTGTTGGGTGCATGCAATAAATCCAAAACGTGTAGAGGTGAGCAAAGAGCCCCATCTGCTCTGTCCTAGAGCATGCTTAACTAGGCTTGTCATGGTCCTACTATTAAATTGGAATTTTTCCCCTAATCTTTGAGTTAGACATGACCAGATTTGCAAGCAGATTTACAATTTTCACTAATTTTCCTACCTTGACTTCAAAACATACTTAACAAAAATACATTCTGGACTCTTTCAAAGGCAGATTTACTTTTCTGCAGCTGTTTCCCATAGATCAAGCTCTTGCTTGAAGGTTAGGGTTTTAAAACAGCATGAAGATGAACTTTGAATCTTATACCACTCCCCACCCCCAGCAAATTATAGTTTGAGAAGCATCAAAAAATTATTTTCATAACCAACCAGAAGTAGGTTGCACACATTGCAGAGGTTGGCTTGTGGTTAAAGATAAGTATTTAATGGAAACACTTCCACATGTATATAGTTACTCATTGAACTATTTCTAGATATATAATCTGCTTATATTTTCACAAACTAGCTTGAACCCTCTTTGCTCTCTAGCATCTTGAATGTGTTGGAGTTTTTCACCCCTCACCCCCCTTTTTTTGGAGTGCACATTTAATCCAAATGGTGTATTCCCGGCTATTAAGACTTAGAACTCCAGAAATGTATTTGTCATAACCAAACTTTGATCATGAAGTTTGACAAATCTCTGACATACTTCTTTAAAATTCATTATTTTTTAGACTTTTAATTGATTCTATTTTATTTGTGCATGATTTTCTTGTTTAAAAACTAAAAATATTTCTTAATTCAGGAAAGATCATCCCTCTAGCTTTCTGTTTTGAAAGGAGTATTCCATTGACCCATAATGTCTTAGAGAAGGAGATATGCCTTCCTGTTAATTCACCTGCAATAAAATGAGTTTTGTTCAATTTTCTCCTGTTAAAGCATTGTGTGCAGTTGGATACAAATAAAATTGGAAATGGTGGAAAAAACCAATTTTACTGTTTTGAAAATTGCACTCTAATATGGTTAAAAAGAAAATTTTTTATTTGTTAATGGTAATTAAGAAAATTAATAGCGAAAGTCCATTTTACTTTTGTTGATCTTTGTGGTGGTTAGAATATCAAAGATTTTGCCAATGCTCTAAACTCCACTGTACCTTTTATTTTTCTCTTGAAAAAAATAAAAGACAGCTGTCTAAAAAGTTCTCAAGGAGAAACCCTTGAGAGAAGGTAGAAATGACTATAGAAATCCCTGTTGGTAATCCTGGGAGCCATTTTTCGTTATGGTTTGAGTTTTCCTGGGAAATTCTTTACCTGCAAGCAGTAAGTTTAGGGCCTTTAGCCCCCACTCTGTTAAGGATTGGCTTTCTACCTTGTATTTGTTACGTTGCAATAGTCTGCAGTGATATGGGTGTAGTCATTCTTATTGCAGTGCTTTGGCTCCTCAGCTCACTGATAATTAGTTCAGTAGCAGAATGATAATTAAGTGTATGTGTGTTATTTCAGTGTTTGTACACAGACATGTCCATTTGTCTGTTCCTTTGACAAAGGCTCTCCATGCTGCTGGTGGAGCCCAGGTAATTCAGCTGTCAGAAGAAAGCCCAGAGTGGGCAGAGCAGGGGCAGGGACTGAGGGCAGGATCAGAGAGAAAAGGGAGGAACTGGCAGTAGTTTGAAGCAGAGAGGAGAGGATTGTGCTGGAGGGATCTATTTTGAAAAAACAAGGGGAAAAAACAGCAGATGTCAATACAGTGGAGGGAGAGACATCTATAATGTGAACTTGCCCCCACAATTAAAAATTGAATGTGCAACATCCAGATTTGAAAACAGGAGAATCACTGAGAAGTTTAATTGGTCAGGGGGTCCCACATAGAACATTCCATACTGAAGAGGCTCTGTTTTGGTTTTCCAGACCTCGCGGGTCAGTGCTTAGTCATGTACAACTGAGGTTGACTCCTTGTGTCTTGTTTTTCACTGAACCCCACGAGAGCACTGTGGTACTTCCAACATGGATGAGCAAGGAATGAAAAAGCTTTGGTTTGGCTCTAAAACCAAAATAGTAATCTGGATGTAGTGTTCTTTATCTGAATAAAAGCTTTTAATGCCAGATGGACAATAGCCAATTTAACAAGGAGTGATTTTTCTTTTCAGTTTATATCTATTTAGTAGAAAAAGAAAGTAAATCTTTACCACAATCTTTTAACACCTAAAATGTAGTTTTTAATATGCTTTGAGGCATGCAATCAATGAAGCTTCAACTGTTTTTGTACAATTAGAGTTTTAGATTAATTGTAAACTCTTAAATTAAAATTACAGGCTTCTTTCTGAGATTCATAAAGGATTAGGAACAGTTGGAAGCAATTCCAAGGTGGAGCTCTACAATGAAAGGTTTGCCGAGGGTTTGTATAAAGGTGCAAATCAAAATGCAGTAAGTCTAATTCTATGTTTGCTGCATAAAACACACCTCAATGAATGGGCACTGAAAGGGATAGTGGAAGTGTTTAGGTTTGTTTTCTTCTTGAAAGTGATTGTGGTATTTAAATATTCCAATGTCCAGAGATGGTAATGTTCTGTGGTCCTTGCAAGACGATTCTGTACAATTTACCCTCATATGTTTCTGTAGGAAATAGTTTTTTCATAAGTTCTTTGTTTATGTTTTATAACATTTTCCTCAAGCTTTTCAACTGCACCTATCTACAAACCTCATGCAAACAGAAAATAAACCTCACATCTAAACCATCTCAGTGCAAATTCAATCCTGTTTTTAACACTTCTCTGCTACTTCTTATATAAATTATTTTTCTGATTTTTATTTTTGATTTTTTTTAAGTTTATGATGCTATCTGCTATCTTGGATATGTTAGTAAATGCCTGTAAAATTCATAAAAAGACACTTTGTACAACTAGGATAACTTAAGTAATTTTTCTGATTTCTTATTTACTAGACTTTTCTCAGTTTTAAATTTTCAGACTTGCTGCAAGGCAAAGTAGAAATTTTAGACCATATATTTTTTCCAGTAATAAAAGATACAACTAAACCTCACAAACTGTATTCTGTTCCATATGATAGTCTTGTTATTAGTGTCAGAAGAGTGTTTTCAAAAATTAGTAGAAGTTTGGGATATCAGGCTTCAGGTTTGCAAATACTGATCTCTTAAAGAGACATAATGTTTATATGAAGTTTGATAATTTCTCATCATGCTGGTTCCCTCGAAGAATAAATCTTATTAAAAATACAGACTCCCAGTTAACTGACATCTTTGTAGGTCTCTATTCCTGTTCTAATTTTGTCTATGGTGATTTTTTTGCTTGGTGACTCATCAGGTCACCTAGTTTTGCACGACTTTTTAAATCTCTTTCTATGTCATACAAAACTGTATCCCAGGAGTGATTTTACATACATTTTTGATAGATTTTCATGAATGTCTTAATGTTGAGAGAGCAGCCTGATTTTAAGAACAAAATTGATTTGAATTGAATTCAGCAATTCATTTGAATTGAAAGCACTTCATGAATGGTTTTCAACATAAAAGTGAGTGGTGTTATTTGATCTAGTCTGAACTTTTCCAGAGGAAAAGTCTCCTTCAAAGTGCTGATTTTTCAGACTTCAGGCGTTCTTCAGTTACAATAATTTTGATTAAATTCTTGATGGTAACCAAATAGGTTCCATCTCCAGGGTTGTTTGTTTGCCAGTTCATGAACTGGAGTCCATGTCAGTCCCCTGGCAGGCTACAAGGAAATCACAGAAAGTTACTTTGGAGACAGTTTTTTGAGCAGATTTGGGTGTCAGATGAAAAGATGAATTAACACGTGTGTGGGGGTTCTTTTCTTCCTTTTTCAAAAAAAATCAGTATTTTTTAATGATTTTTGGAAAAGTGATTGTAACTTCCTAGTAGTCTGTTGAGTGATCCTCGGCTTTGGAGGAATTAACTTGTTTAGTTGAACTTTCCCCATAAGAGGTGGGAAAATGCCACTTCTAAACTGTATAGGAGAAAACTAGTGTAGGTAGAAGTATTTCTGACTCTAGGATGGTAAATAGTATTGTGCTCTGTAATACATTGGAGCTATGTGAGTTAATTCTCTAAGCATTAAAGCAAAAAAAGTAGTGTACTTAATATTCAACCAGATTAACTTTTATTAAGTATAATTTTTCCCTGTACTTGAGGTTTTCTAATCTCTCCCTAGATGATCTCAATATGACACATCAGCACTGTGTTCTGGCTGGTTTATCACCTCGGTTCAGCTCAACTCACAGGGTGGCAGAGGTAAGTATCAAAAACGTTCCACTGTTTGGTCCCTCATTAAACCAGTATCCTGGTGCCATATATGCAGCACTGTGGTGTCTTACCCAGAGCTGTGGTTCATGTTATGCTTGTGACTCAAACTCTATTCATTAACAACTATTGTTTGTTTTTGACTGAGGCACACTTGGTTCTCTATTGGTAGTTGGCTTTAACTCCCAGGTAGGCTTATCAGATGTGAATTAATGTGCTGCACCACAACTCATGGATTGCTGATGAAATATACTTGAGAAATACATATTTTCTGAACTGGCTATATATAATTTTTTATTGTATCTTAATAGTCTTCAAGAGGAACATTGGAATACATACTTGGACAATGTGAACTGGCACTCCAGAATTTACAGACTGATTCTGATTCAATGGCTTTGTCTTTGAAATCACTGGAAGCTGCAGTTGTGAAACAAGTAGAAGAAATACATAACGAGGTGAGATGATCTGCACTGAAAATGCTTCAGCCAGGTCTGAGCAGTGCAGTCTCCTCATGGGGTTAATGGCAATTAAGTGTGTTCAGTTGCTTACAAGGCATTACTTTGTACAAGTTTGCAATGTGGCTTTTACGACTTTTTTACTTGGGTACAGTAATTGGGATTATTGTGGAAGTTTTCATTTTTCCTTTTAAAGATCCCTCTGCTGGTAAAGTAAGAGAAGTTTCACAAAATATTACACCAGAGCTGACTGTGGTGGACAAACAATACTCTAGCACTTCTCCAACAGAAAGGAAGAGAGAGAAAGGATTAGAGGAAAAGAGCAGGTAAATTTTTTTAGTTACTCCTCCCTGGTTTGTGTTAAACAAGGTTTATGCATAATGCCAGGGGTCTCACAATTGTGAGTGTGGGCTCTAAAGTATGTTCTGAAGAAAATACAGTGGAAATAATTGTGAAGAACATATTTAAGCAGGTCATTTAGTTCTACAAAAGATGCAAGTGTATTAAGGCACTTTGAGAGGATTCCACTGAAGCTGACAGTGCTTTTGTGCTTGGAGCTGTGCTGTATTTCTACTAAGATAAATTAGAAGCTGTACATAGGTCATTTTCACTCAAATTAGAATGCATGTAAAATGCTTAAAGTGCTGTCTGCTGAGGAATATAGTATTGCGTAGTGCTACTAAAACTTTATAGAACACATTTTATCTGTATTGCGTTTACAGTTGGTAAAATGGATCATAGTGTTGGCAAAAGATTTGTGCCCTTGACTTTTACCAAAACAGCTCCTAGGGCAATTTAAAGAAGTCTGATGCATGCAGGGGTTTACAAAACATTAATCAGGCTCAGTCCATAAAACTACACGCATATGTGGTTTGCACAGCAAGGGCCACAGGCACAGCTGGTGTAAATTTGCACGGGTCCTTTAACATCAAAGCCATGTGCTGTTTACATCAGGTGAGAGAGTAGCCCCTGGTGTTTGCAGTCACCTGAATAATTTTGCAATGTGACATACAGGGATGTTTCCTGTTACACATATGGGATGTACTGTAACAGCAATGCTTGTTTAACTTGTACATGTTGTGCACTTAGTAGACACATTGGACCTATATTTAATTTGAAAAGAGACTACCCATCCACCTATTTTACTGCTCTTTTTAAATTATTTTTTATCCCAAGGTCAAGTCTTCACTTGCTGTTATAGTGCTACTTAAATTTCATTTATTGCTGCACAAGTAGACAAAATTTCTAGAGGCTTATCTCTGTGGTAAACACCTATTTCTTTTTCAAACGTCACTGAGCTGAAAATATAAAGACCTGTGAAGCTAATACAACTTTTCTTGCATATAAAAGCTTCATACTTTCTTTCATTCTGCATGATAAATCTTTGTCTTTTCAGGTAATAATACAGATTTTAGGTTCAAACTTCATCAGGCAGATGGAAAAACAAGAGACTGTTTTGTTTCTTTAAAATTCAAATGGCTTACTGATGAATATGAGCCTTTCATTTCACTCTCTTAGTTTGTTAGCAATTTTTAATACAAAACTAAAATTGCACAGAAATCAAATCTCCATAGGATTAATGGAGAACTTCCACTCAATTTCATAATTTTGCCTGTGTATTTCTGATATACAGCTTTCTGTGCTGTGGTTTTTATTTTCTTCCTCTGAACCAGAGATCATGAGCTTGAAATCAGATAGTATCTAGAGGTGATGATACTGTTGTATTTTATTTTTAAATATTGTCATTACTGAAGTTCTTCAGTTTAACTCTTATAATTAGATGCAGCCATTCTTCTTGGTTCTTTATCTTCCTGAAATGCTACGGGTTCATTCTTTTTACTCCCCTGCTGGTGCCTCCGAAGCAGTCATCAGAGAACATTAACCAGAACAGAACCATCACACTACCAAGCTAAAATATAGTAGTTTAGCAGATTCACAGTCTGTGCTGAAATTAACTGCTCTGCCAAATGAGACCTGGATGAATTATCTGTGTCTGCTCGAGGGAAAAAGCCTAAGAGCGGGTCTGAAAGAATGAGGAATGATTCTGTACCTTCACTTTTGTACTCCTGGGCAGGAAAATTGACTTGCTGTGCTGATAAAGTGTGTTTGAACTGAGGATCTGAAGCATAGGTGGAGACTTTGGTTTTTTCCAGTTTTGTGGTGGGCAGAGAAACCTCTAAAAGAGTATCTGGGGGATGTCCTTACTTGATGTTAGATTTCCCAGAGTTCATTTGTCAGTGCCCTGTCTTGGATGTCTTGACAGAGGTATTCTGTTGAAAAAGTAAGATGCTAACCTGAGGAGGATTTTAGCATCTCTAGCGGGCAGCCAGGTGGAAGTTTAATATTTCTTTAAACTTAGCTTTGTTGTCGTGGTCTCCCTCACTAAAACAGCCTTCAAAGGAATATCTGAGTAATTGCAAGGTATGTGCTGTGTGTTAGATGTGTGAGTCGCTTCGTTCCCAGTGTCTACTTTGTAGTTGTAAGTAAAGATAACCTTAATTAAGGGTGTTCACGTTCAGCTTGTCTGAGTAGCTTATGAGCTTGCAGTCGGAACAAATACTTGAGTGGCAGGGGTGTAGCAGGGTGAACAGATGTAGTTACCTGGCAGCTGTGGAGTACAATAGCCTGACAACTCACACACAGTCACAATCAGATTGTTGTTTGGTCAGGAATAATTTATCCTGAAAGAAATGATCTTCCACAATTCTCTGCGTGGGAACCTCTTGCTCCTACCTACTACTTTCCTCCTACTTGGCTTTCCAAAACATGTACAGCTGCTGAGAATATCCCAGACAGAGCTACAGGACACCTGGGGAAAACCATTAGTTCCTTTTTAAAGGAACTAAATAACTGCTGGACAGATCATGTAAATACTCATACATATAAAAAATAAATCTGCAGAAAAGATCTTCACCACCCTGTTCTTCACATTTCAAAGAAAATTTTTCTTGCTTTGACTAATGCAAAATCTGCTAATAGTTCATGGTGTGAGGTACTTTCAAGGCTTCTGTATTTGTCGACACTAAGCTAATGTTCAGATGTTCTCAGTGTAGTAAAACACTAGAGGAAGTCTTCTTAGTGTCATGGGATTATGTTGAAAATATGGCAGGTTTCAAAGTAAGTGCTCAAGTTTGAAAGGTAGGAATTTTTTCACATCAGGTTATTTGCTCTGCTGTGATAATCAGATCTCATTAACATGATTAAAACTAGAGACTGAATTGGTTGCCCTGTTGCTTGTGAGGTACAGTCACTTTTGCCTGCAGCAAATCTGTTTTTATGGCAGCAGTAGATAAATTGAGCTTGGAGAATGCACAGGGAGGTAGAAAGCCTGGGCTAGCTGAGTTGAAGGGATGTGGTGTTAGACACTGAGGTCACTGATGAGAAGGGGAGAGGTGTAGGCAGCCAAAGGAAGGTTAATATGTTTTAGCACATTACAGTAAGCTGACAGCATGGTTGGTGGCTGACTAGTACAGCAGAGAGAAAATACAGATCACCTACATGTGTGGCATTTAATAACCAGTATTTTAAATAATTGACTGAGGAGCATTGGCTCACAAAATGTTAAATGCTACTGTTGGCCTTTTACTACCCACTATTGACAATAACCTAAAATTGGCCTTTAATCATTGCTGAAAGGACAACTTGAAAATATGTTGAGATTAGACATATGAGGCCTGATTCTGAGCTTACTTGCACAGATGTAAGTCATAAATGAAAATCAGAAGATGAAAATTATTCCTCAGGTACTCAGCATAGGTATTTTTATATGTAAATATGTTTAAGCTGTGTCCTCTTCAGTCACGTAAAATATTTTCTAATAATAACTAAAGTTAGTTCAAGTGTTTGGGAGTCTCCAAATTAAAACTCTTTGATGAAATCCTTAGCAAGAGCTGTTAACCTGAGAGTTTTGTCACAGAAGATGAATGTTCTGTAACTTCCATTCCAATAGGGCTAGAAATTAGCTTTCTGTGTCTCTCCAGTGTTTAGTGGTGAGGGTTTTTTTACTGGTACAGCTTCTCCTGTGCAAGGAAGGAGACAAGCCTCACAGGAGGAGTGAGTTCCTGCTACAGAAAAAGTTATTACGGAAGAGCAATCATGTCACCCTTGCCTCGTCAAGATAATTTTGTCTCTTGAATCAACAATTATCTGTTCAGAGGTCACAGTTCAGAGCAATCACTTGTCAGGCAGCTTGGTGGCCACCTTGGAGGGTGAAACATTGTTTTTCTCCCCAACCCCAATTTATTAACCCAGGTTAGAGCTAAACATAGATGCTGTGAGATGAATGCAGAGCAGAGTTTCATGGCTTTATTAGATGTCAGTCCACATCATTAAACAGCCTCTTGTTGCAATTAGGTACACACTGACCTCTGATGAGGCCAGCTAATCCTGCAGAAAATGAATTAGCTTGTTGCTATACTTTATGTCTTAGACCTAAAAAGCAGCTTTTGTATGGCAAATTATATATATTGTTTATAGGATCAAGATACATTTAAATTTTGGCCAATATGCCAGACTGCAATTAGAGTGAAATTACATAGATTATTGTAAGAAATCAATATGACTAGTTAAAAATCAGATTGACTGAAATAGATCTATGATGAGTCATATTTTTACATTGATTTTAATAAAAAGGATTTTTTTTTCATTGATTAATGGCCTTGTGATTAATTTCATGGAACCCGTTTGCCAGACATCACATGGTAGAGGCCAAAAAAAACACAAAAAGAAGTGGAGACAGAAAAAAATTAGATTCTTAAAATTCTAACTGAATAATGATATGCTCAGCTTTCACAAAACTGTGTCTACTGATTTTTAATTTTTTTTTTACCAAACCATAACTGCATCCTTCATACCTTGTTAATATTATAGAGGAAGCAAAGTTTCCTTCAGCTTTTTTTTTTTTTTTAGG